>JASDQU010107550.1:34222-62032 GCA_032191745.1 Picea mariana
ACCTTCAAATATAGGAATATCAAAATTGACCTGTACCTTAAAAGGAGAGGTGCATCCAAAGTGTCTGCTTGATGAATATGCTCTTGATGTTATCCGGAGACGCTGAAGGATGTGGGAAAAATTCTCCATCATTTCGTCCCTCTGTCGCGTGAGAGCTTGCTCAAGCAACAAACTGATAGGATCGCCTGCTCCGTCGTTTTTATTTTCTTCCACCATGGAGGGTTTCTTAGGTGTGTGAGAGAAATTGTCTTCAATAGAGACAAGATCGAGACCCAACTTGCTATACTCGGACCTCGTCGGGGACATGCACTGAAAACGAACAAGAGCAACCTGCTCTGACACCTCTGATCCAGATTATTTTCGACACGAAATGAGAGTGGAGATATAATAAGGAAATGCACACACATATCTCGGATATCCAATAATATAACAGAAATATATCAGAGATGCAACCATAAACACAAAGATACATTAATACACGATTTTTACTAATGAAAAAAATGTATAGAGACTGTAAAAATACAGAGTGAAAGACTCGCTAGAATGGTGGAATCTTATCTCTGAGAAGAGATGTGATGGCTACTCGCATTCACAAGAAGATGATTACAATGAGGCTCTGAAGGCCTTTTTACAATAAACATGAATGCAAAAAAACCTAGACATCCAAAAACCTAACCCTAGGAGATGAAGCACCAAAAGTCATGTGGGCTCCATTTGGGTAAGTTGGTGCATCAACTTCCCGGTGTTGTAACTTTTGCATACGATCTTCGTTTTAGGCACATGATAGCCCATTGGAAAGGTATCATCGAGGAGATTCATTTTGGGGGCTCAATCATGCCTTTGGCCATCATTTAGGAGATATATCCTGAAAAACATTCATTTAGGCCCTCAAAATGGCCCAGAAGTTAAAAACTGCTAAAAATAGTAAATTGCCAAAATTGCCAGAAAATTGTTTTGAGCCAATTGAAAAAGGTGGGTGGCCACCGATATCCACCTAGATCACATTATCTTATAAATTTATTGATATGTCTTAGCCCAATGGGTTATATTGAGTGATTGAGTGTTTCGAATTACAAGCAAGAGGACTTGGGGTCAAGTCCCCGGGCTTGTTGCATTTGTAGATATTATCGGTCCTCACTCGACGTCCCCATTGGGTTAGGTTGCCAAAACTGCAACCAGACGATTTACCTCCTGTACCATACTCAATATGAAGGGAAGTACCTAGAGGGTTTTCCAGGATGTGTATTCCATTGGGAAAAAAGAAAATTTATTAATATGTCTTATGTCAATTGTGTTTAGCTCAGGTGGTTTCGGAGGAATGATTGTTAACCACCCCACCCAAGTTCAATTCATGCAAGTGACATGTTGAGATTATAATGAGTATATTGTTGTAATGGCTTTGAGCCTTGCTATTGACAGGCCTTGTGCACTGAAGATTCTGGGGTTTACCTTGAGTGCCATCCTCAAAATGAGGGGAACTACTCGAGATTTTTCCCTGAGATTTATAACCTAGAAAAAAGAAGAAGTTATTGATATATCTCCTCTTCTGTCCAATTCTCTCTTCTTCGTCATGCATTAACATGAATAACTCCCACTCCTCCATTTCCCAAGGTTAACAGAACATAGAGTAGCTTCATATATATTAGTCATGTAATTCAACTTTTATAACACACTTTTGTTGCATACCTAACCTTCTCTATATTCACATTCAAGAAAATTGGGTAGATAAAAAACCAATCCCTTCTCTATCACGTGACTAGTTGTCTTTTGTGACCAAGAAGGTACCTAATTTTATTAAAAATCATTCATTATTACATACCGTAAGTGTGGGACAACAATTAGAGGGAAACATTGCACTACCACACAATTGACTTGACTACCACCATAATAGAGGATGGAGGGAGTAGAGTCACCTTTCTGTTATTGAGGTTAATTGAGAGCCCAGGGTAAAGGTGAAGGAAGAAAGGCAAATCTAGTATATTATTTTTTGAATCTAATTAAAGTATTCTCATTTCATACAATTGGATTAGGTTGATGGACAGTTGGTATGGATTGTTGGTTTTCATTGATGTCAACCATTGGAGAGTGATATTGTATATTGATGTCAACCATTAATGATTGATGTCAACCCTTGGAGAAAGTCCGGTAGCACCCAAGTTTGGGTAATGGACCCAAGTTTGTTTGATGTATAATGTTATGAGTTTTGATATATTTGTAGGTAAGAATATTCTATATGGATAGTACATGTCATGCAATTTCTGGTGGTATGTGAAACGACACATAACTCCTCACAATTTGAGAGTTATGGCCTTACAAATTTGGAGGACCCTCATATGTTGGATTGAAGCCCCAAAATGTCAAAGAAGTCAAAGTGCTTGCAAAGAATAAATTATTTAAATAATAAAGTGAAGTGACAAAATCAAAAAGGATTATTTAAATAATAAAGTGAAGTGACAAAGTCAAAGAGGATTATTTAAATAATAAAGTGAAGTGACACACTCAAGGAAGATTATTTAAAGAATAAAGTAAATGGAGAACTTTCTAATTATGGAAAGTGGTTATAAGAAGGTTAACCCTAAAATGAGGAAATTGGTTAAGTGATCAAGTGGCTATTGGATACATGGACAAGTGGCAAATTGGGCAAAGTTGGACATAGGTGACTATGTGGACAAAGTGGCTATGTGGACAAAGTGGCCTAGAAGATGCTTCTAAGGAAGATACTTGGAGAGTATAAATAAGACGCAAGGCTCTCTCATTTTAATAACACTTGAGCATATTGAATATCTACAAGTGACTTAGGTAACCAAAGGATTTCTAAGATGAATTTCAGAGGGAAGGTGAAGTAAAGAAGGTCGAAATTCAAGGGAGGATAAATTCTTTTGGTGATGCTTTATAAGGTATGTTATTTACAGGTCATCTCATCATTTTCACAATAAATAAATAAAATGGAATGATTCAGACTGTGAAATTGGGAGGTCATTGAGGAAACATATCCAAATAGTGATGGTATGAATTTCAACTTGTGGTTTGTTGTATTTTTGGAGTTACACTCCATGGAAAATAGGGTTTGTGGCTAGTCCTGAAACTAGTTTAAAACAAGTGTTTAGGGTAAAACGGCAAGAACTTTTTCATAACATATCCAAATTCAGTAAGACCAAATGTGTTGGTTAGAGTACATTTTTTAGTATTTTGTGTAAAATTTTCATATTCATACAACAAATATTCTGTGCAGGGAACGCTCTACAAGTTCACTCTGTAGAATAAGCTAGAATTCAACAAGGTATGTCATTTTTGCTATAACTCCTTTTCTGAGAGGTTCCAAGTAGTGACACCTGGAGGAATTGCATAAAACACATTGAAGAACATTGTGTACTATTTTCAGATCTTTATTCACTACAGGTACATAGTTATGATTATTTCAAGTTAGGGTTGTTGACTAATCCAAAAACTATTCATGTGAGACTAAAGTAAAGTTTGATGAAAATGCTAGTCTCTTGTTGATAAAGTTAAGGAAGGTTTGCAGGTTGAGGTACAGGTTGGTGCATGGTTGATGCACTTGTTTATGGTACAAGTTTATTAAAGTTTGTTTGGTGTAGGTTGGTGCATGGTTGATCCACTTGTTTATGGTACAGGTTGATTACAGGTTGAGGTACAGGTTGATGCATGGTTGATACATGGTTCAGCTTATTGGTTCATGTTGTTTGGTGCAGGTTTATTGGTACAATTTTACAGCAGTATAACTCACAGTGATAGTGTGACAGTGGTTCCATCATTCTACTTATACGTCACGGTGATTGGATGGGGAAAGGACAGGTGGTTGTAGACACCTTCCGGTTGTAGCCGGAGAACATAGGGGGTTGTAGCCTCCTTCTGGTTGTAGCCATAGAATCGGGGAGTTAGAGCTTCCCTCAGGTTGTATCCTAAGAAACTAGGGGGTTGGAGCCTCCTTCTAGTTGCAACTAGAAAACAAAGGAAGTTGGTGCTTCCAATGAATGTAACTCTTCAAGACATATAAGAAAAATCATTATGTGGTTTTCTCCCTCTTTGGGTTTCCACGTAAAAAAATTGGTGTACTGTGTGTATGATTGTTCATTTGTTCATTGTTTATTTACTCTGCAAATATTGGATGATAATGCTACATTGATATAACACTTGCATTATATGGTTAAAAGGGATTAGATTTCTCTATTATTGATTCACCCCCCTCTCAGTAATCTAACAATTGGTATCAGAGCGAGGTTCCTTCATAAATTAGTTTAACCACTGAAAGGTAGATCATGGAGAGCAACAACATGTATAAAAATGGAATACCAATGTTTAATGGTCAAAATGGTTTTAAGTATGAGATGTGGAGTAGAAGGATGGAAGTATTTTTATAGGGACAGGGACATTATATTTGGCTATCATTTGTTACAGGATATGATAGTTCTAAAAGGGAAAAGACTGTAGCCAAGAAGCAATTGAAGAAGAATAACAAAATAGCAATGGATTTCATCTGGGAAGGATTACCTAATCCAGTAAGAGAAAAGGTTGGTATGTTCATCAGCCAAAGAACTTTGGGATAAGTTACATGACATATATTCTTCACCCATCGCAGATTCAGAAAATGCCAAAGAAGATGCAGATATAGAACAAGAAGAAATATGCTCATCATGTCAGACAGATTTAGAAGAGGAAGAGTATGAAGAAGCATAAGTTGATTACAGAGAAAAATTGATCAGTGCAATTGAATATCTAAAGAAATAAAGAGAAGAAAACAAGCCATACAAGAAAGAATTGATGAAGCAAAAGGAAAGTGTTCAAGGTTCCAAAAAAGATCAGCAGGCCATCAATAATTTAAGAGCTCAACTAGAAGAGGATGGAAGAATTGAAGAAACTCTAGAATATCAAAATAAATGTTTAGAAGCCAACATAGTAGCGCAAAAGGAAGAATCGGAAAAGAGAGAAAAGATATCGATGGATCATCTCAAGGAAAGAACCAATGACTTAAACCAACTTGAGGAAGAGTTTAATCAAGAAGAGAGAATACCAGAAGAAGAAATAATTACATTGAAAATCCAACTTGAAGAAGCAAAGAGAAAAGAAGAGGTCTTGAAGTCTCGGATAATGAAAAAAGAAGAAGAGGTTGAGAATCTTGAAGAAGAAGTTGTCACACTAAGAGTCAAAATCATCAATCTCAACAAGAACTTTGAAGAGACAGAAACATCGACATCAGTTGTAGAGAATGAAAAGAAGCACTCTACGTTGCTAGAAAAGAAGAATGAAGAAAATAGAAAGAGTTATGCATAAGTACTCAAAGGAATAAATCACGGTCAACCAAAATCTAAGAAAACTAATAAAGATACATCGTCAAGAAGACCATCCATGTTGAAGCCACAAAGATGCTTCAATCATGATCATGATCAGTCAAGGCAGAAATTTAGAAGGACTACAACACAAAGAAGATTATTCACTCGCAGGTATGCAAATTTATTTTATGGTCATTGTTTTTATTGTACCAACTTTGGACATAAGGTTGCATATTGCAGGGATTATAAAAGAAATGTTCAAGCAAGAAATTTCTATGTGGCCCCACATAACATTGAATGTTACAAATGTCAAAACTATGGACACATAGCTCATGATTGTAGAAGCATGATCGATACTTCCATGAAAGAGAACACTGATATCAGATATAAGAAAGTATAGATAAGAAAACACGAAGAACAGGTGAACAAAGACCAGGTCCCAGAGATCACAAGATTGGCAATAAAACGAGATGAAGAAAAATATACAGAGAAAAAGAAGGATATCAGATATAGAAAGGTTTGGAAAATAAATGAAAGAAAAGAANTTAAGAAAGTATAGATAAGAAAACACGAAGAACAGGTGAACAAAGACCAGGTCCCAGAGATCACAAGATTGGCAATAAAACGAGATGAAGAAAAATATACAGAGAAAAAGAAGGATATCAGATATAGAAAGGTTTGGAAAATAAATGAAAGAAAAGAAGGACAAGTAAATACGGAACAGGTTCAAGATATTGTACTTTCAGGTATTGTAGTGAAAGATGAATCAATAAACAGAAAAAAAAAAAATAAGTCAGAGCTCAGAGAGATGATGAATGTACCAATGAAGATGATGATGATTACACATTAGAGCATGAATTGTTATGAGCCATCTGGCTTAGAGACTCCTAGGTAATATGAATATTAGATAGCGGAATCTATGAGATAGTTGTGATAGACCAAAGAACCATCCTTCGAGCAGCTTGCAGAGTTTGAGAAGACAGATCCAAAGCATTCAGTTAGCAGAAGTACAGTTTGATAGATTAATCAAGACTTCCATGATAGTATAGTGATAAATGGGTCAGCATTATGGACAGTTGCGCAAGTAGAGTCTTGGACAGTATGGACAGAGATGGATTTGTAAGAATACTTAGCAGGTTTGGATAGATATATGAAAGTGGACGAGAGCATGGATTCATAGATTGGTTCAGAGAGTGGTTCAGAGACAAAGGAACATCATCATAATGGATGATAATTACACAGGAAATGGCTCGAAAAATGCTAATGGATTCCAAATTGACAAACATTTTTTGGAAACATGCAGTGCATACAACAGTTCACATTCAAAATAGAGTAATGCTCAGAAAAAACAATGATAAAACTCCCTACAAACTATGGAAAGGAAGCACAGACAACAACCTCTACATCAAGGTAACTCAAGGTATTATTTTATTAATTGAAATTTATGTTGATGATATTGTTTTGGAAGTACTAATGACAGGTTAAGCCATAAATTTGCAAAGGATATGTGGAATGAATTTGAAATGTCATTACTTGGAGAACTATCCTTATTTTTGGGTCTTCAGATATGTCAAAGCAACTAAGGAATTTTTATTTCTCAAACTAAGCATATCATAGAAATGTTAAAGAGGTTCGGAATGGAAGATTGCAAACTAGTTACCACTCCTATGCAAACCAGTTGCAAGTTGAGCAAAGATGATGATTCAAAGTCTATAGACCAAAGGAAATACAGGTCAATGATTGGTAGCTTACTATATAAGACATCATCTAGAGCAGATGTAATGCAGGGAGTTGAACAGGAGGCACGATTTCAAGCAGCACCAAAGGAATCACATGTATTAGCAGTGAAGAGGATTTTAAAATATCTTAAAGGAATAAAAGAGTTTGGATTATGGTATCCAAAAGGAAAGGATCTATCACTTATTGCCTACACAAATGTAGATCAGGCAGGTTGCATTGATGACAGACGAAGCACTAGTGGAGCATCGTTCTACTTGGGTGAGTGTTTAATATCATGGTTAAGCAAGAAACAATCATCAATATCCTTATCTACAGCCAAGGCATAGTATATAGTAGCAACAGCATGTTTTACATAGGCTCTATGGATGAAAAAAACTCTAACAGATATACAGGTTGAGTATGATGAGCCCATTCCAATCTATTATGATAATACAAGTTCCATCAGTATCTCAAATAACCCGATTATGCACTCCAAGACTAAGCACATTCTAATCAAGTATCACTTTCTATGGGAACGGGTTGCAGAGAAGAACATCATAGTTGAATATGTGGGCACAAAACAACAAGTGGCAGACATCTTTACAAAACCGCTTCCATGGGAAGCCTTTGAGTATCTTCACCATAGACTAGGAGTAATTTCTACTCCAAAATGAATGCTTTTGAATGCTTATTTTATATGTCTTAGAAGTACACGAGGAAGCACCATAAATAGGACAATTCAGGTTGGGAGATTAGTTTCAGGAATAGTTCAGTTAGGGGGAGTATCCACAAGGACAGTTCAGGTAGGGGGAGCAACCCCAAATGGAAAGATACCTTTGCCATTGATGACAAAGGGGGGGATATTTATCACATGCAAGATAGAAATGCTTGGAGAGAGATCACGGAGGCATGTAGATAGGGGGAGCAGCCCAAGGAGAGTTAAGTTAGGGGGAGCATCATCAAAGGGATATACCCTTTTTCCATTGATGTCAAAGGGGGAAAGATAGAAACATTGATGAGGAGTATAAGCATGAATGTTATCATGACTAAGTGTTGCCATCAATGCTAAAGGGGGAGATTGTCAAATAGTTGGCTTAGGTTAATGGACAGTTGGTATGAATTGTTGGTTTTCATTGATGTAAACCGTTGGAGAGTGATATTTTAGATTAATTTCAACCCTTATTGATTGATGTCAACCCTTGGAGAAAGTCTGGTAGTGAATTCTGGTAGCACCCAGGTTTGGGTAATGGACCCAAGTTTGTTTGATGTATAATTGTATGAGTTTTGATATATTTGCAGGTAAGACTATTCTATATGGATAGTACATGTCATGTCATTTCTGGTGGTATATGGAACGTCACATACCTCCTCATGGTTTGAGAGTTATGGCCTTACGAATTTGGAGGACCCTCGTATCTTGGCTTGAAGCCCCAAAATGTCAAAGAAGTCAAAGTTATTGCAAAGAAGAAATTATTTCAATAATAAAGTGAAGTGACAAAGTCAAAAAGGATTATTTAAATAATAAAGTGAAGTGACAAAGTCAAAGAGGATTATTTAAATAATAAAGTGAAGTGACAAAATCAAAGAGGATTATTTAAATAATAAAGTGAAGTGACAAAGTAAGGAGGATTATTTAAATAATAAAGTAAATGGAGACCTTTCTAATTATGGGAAGTGGTTATAAGAAGGTTAACCCTAAAATGGGAAAAATGGGTTAAGTGGTCAAGTGGCTATTGGATACATGGACAAGTGGCAAATTGGGCAAAGTTGGACAAAGGTGACTATGTGGACAAAGTTCCCTAGAAGATGCTTCTAAGGAAGCTACTTGGAGAGTATAAATAAGAGGCAAGGCTCTCTCATTTTAATAACACTTGAGCATATTGAATATCTACAAGTGACTGAAATAACCAAAGGATTTCTAAGCCAAATTTCAAAGGGAAGGTGAAGTAAAGAAGGCTGAAATTCAAGGGAGGATAAATTATTTTGATGATGCTTTCTAAGGTATGTTAGTTACGGGTCATCTCACCATTTTCACAATAAAAAAAAATTTAGAATGATGCAAACCATGAATTGGGAGGCCATTGAGGAAACATATCCAAGTAGTTGTGGTACAAATTTCAGCTTGTGGGTCGTTGTATTTTTGGAGTTACACTCCGTGGAAAATAGGGTTTGTGGCTAGTCCTGAAACTAATCTAAAATATGTGTTTCCGGTAAAAACATCATAAATTTGTCATAACATATCCAAATTCAGTAAGACAAAATGTGTTAGTTAGAGTGCAGTCTTTATTATTCTATGTAAAATTTTCATATCTATATAACAAATATTCAGTGTGGAGCACGCTCTACAAGTTCACTCTCTAGAATAAGCCATAATTCAACAAGGTATGTCATTTTTTCTATAACTCCTTTTATGATAGGTTTCGAGTAGTGACACCTGGAGGAATTGCATAAAACACACTGAAGAACATTGTGTACTATTTTCAAATCTTTATTCACTACAGGTACATAGTTATTATTATTTCAAGTTAGGGTTGTTGACTAATCCAAAAACTAGTCATGTGAGACTAAAGTAAAGTTTGATGAAAATGCTAGTCTCTTGTTGTTAAAGTTAAAGAAGGTTTGCAGGTTTAGGTATAGGTTGGTGCATGGTTGATGCACTTGTTTATGGTACAAGTTGATTATAGGTTGTTTGGTACAGGTTGGTGCATGGTTGATGCACTTGTTTATGGTACAGGTTGATTACAGGTTGAGGTACAGGTTGATGCATGGTCGATACATGGTTCAGGTTATTAGTACAAGTTGTTTGGTGCATGTTTATTGGTATAGATTTACAGTAGTATATCTCACAGTGATAGTGTGATAGTGGTTCCATCATTCTACTTATACGTCAGGGTGGTTGGACGAGGCAAGGACAGGTGGTTGTAGCCACCTTCCGGTTGTAGCCAGAGAACATAGAGGGTTGTAGCCTCATTATGGTTGTAGCCTCATTCTGGTTGTAGCCAGAGAATTGGGGAGTTGGATCTTCCCTCAGGTTGTAACTTGAGAAACTAGGGGGTTGGAGCCTCCTTCCAGTTGCAACTGGAAAACAAAGGAAGTTGGTGCTTCCAATGAATGTAATTCTTCAAGACATACAAGAAAAAACATTATGTGGTTTTCTCCCGCTTTGGGTTTCCACATAAAAACACTGGTGTACTATGTATGTGTATGATTGTTCATTTGTTCATTATTTATTTACTCTACAAATATTGGATGATAATGCTACATTGTATAAAACTTGCATTATATGGTTAAACAGGATTACATTGCTATATTACTGATTCACCCCCTTCTTAGTAATCCAACATCTCCTAGGACTAAGTTGATTTTAAGTATGATTTGATTAAGTCTCCAAGGTTTCTATAGAAACTAGAAATGGAGATAAATAATAGAAAGCAAATTACATTTACCTATGTATTATACCTAAAAGTATATTGCCCATTTATTTGTAATTAACCTAAATATATAATTGTTCTTAACTATTATAAGTAATTCAAAGGACATCATGTCCACGTGAATGGTTGCATCTCATTTACTCTGTGGTATATATAATTGGTATCCATTTATCAATGTAACATGTCAAGGAATAATCGAATTTATATTTATTTAATGTGATTCTCTCTAAATTGGTATCATAGCTTGAGGGATACCAATATGTTTTTTGCACGTTTTCTGAAGCAAGCATAGAAAGAACTAACCATGATAATATGGAAATTAAGAAATTATGCAAAGAATTATGTGAAGTTATTAACCATCAAAATTTGCATGGGGAGTTTTCCGATAAGGATTAAGATGACCATAAATACAAAAATGATGAAGATAATTTACGTGAAGAGGAATTAAGCGGGATGTCTTGTTCTAGGAAAAATTTCTTTCCAATTCCAAGTAGGGGTGTAGGAAATGACAAATTTAATGCTCTGCCCCTTTGATTCAACCATAGTTGTAATGGTGTAGTAAAAACATGTTGTGATATTTCCAAAAAAAAAGTGGAATAATTCTCGTAATCACACTAAGATATTAGCTGGCAGAAGTAGACATGAAACTAGTAGATTAACAAAAGTTTGTGATGTGTGGATATGCAACCACATATTGGATATATGAACCTTAAACTGTAAAATCAAATCAAGAATGTTGATCAATACTTACCCACTGTCAGCAATGAAGTAGAAGAAGAGCATGCACTACTAGAAGTAGTCCTTGTTTTACACTGTAATTTAAAACCAGTTAACAATTGATCGACATCGATGGAAATAAATGTTGATGGTTTGAGATATAAAGAACCTACTTAGATTAATCTATGCCTTCTTGATGTTAACCATCTTTTCCAAAAAATTGTTGATCCACCAAAGGTTGTGTATGTTCTCGGAGGAACTAGACATAAGCAAAATTGTGAAGGTGATGAAGAGGGGAGGAGGTATGATCAAGAACTTGAAACCCATTTGGATCAATCTTGTGAGCGGTGTGTTGCTACAAAAGAATGGAGTACAAAGAAATCATTTGAGTTTATGAAGTATCATATTGGGACAGACATTACATTAGGACCTATATGGATGGAATACATTACATTTCTAAAATCATTAGTGGCCACAACAATGCAACCATCTATATTGGATGTCGCCACCAAAGCCACTTTCAGGTTCTCTACTTCCATCCATGGCCACACTTAAGAATAATTAACTTACATTGGTTCTTGACATGATGTAACTCTTTGGATTACAACTCGGATGTGATATGTCTTCTTCGTCTTGTCCAATCTATTTATAAAGGCACACTACAACGCCTCATATTTAATGTATGTTCCCTTGGTGTTACTCGAACTCCATTGGCTCAACTTCCACTAGATATGTTGATTCATGATATGGAATTATCTACACAAAAGGTTTCCTTTTCAACCAACATATCATCTTATCACTTATATGGTTGTTGGGGTCATGTGACTTATTCACGGACACATTTTTCAAATGGAGTTCCACCCTTGATAGCTCATCATATGTTGGAAACTTTGACATGTTTGGCTCAAAATCATTCACTTGTTGCAAGTCTTATATTATATCTAGAACAACAAGACACTTATAAACTTAATAATAAAGCCTTCCATGCATGGGAATGGTCATGAAGTGAGGGATGTGGAGGTAATGAAGAAGAGCATACTATAGATAGAGAAAGAAACATTAAACTTGGGGAAGAGATGAAGCAACATAATAAAAATATAAAATTATGTTGAAACAATGATTACGTGAGAAGGGGACAAATGAGAGACAAAAGATAAACAATGCAATTCAAGAAAGATGAAGGGGATTATGAATCTGATGCATTTATATTTGTGAATGAAGAGGGTGGGTATGTCTATAGGAATAGACACATTGTAAACTCTTTGGCTAACCCTAAAATCATGAGCAATTGTTAGTACAAAAGAATCATTATTGTTATAGCACAAATTGCCACATACATGGCCCAACCCTTTCCCTAGCTTGTTAATCAAAATCCCAATTTCCCTCATCAAAGTCACCTAAAAATCTTTATTTTTTCTTATATCCATGAGTTTCCTTTGTGAAACACGCAAACATCTGCACCTTGCTAGCTTGCAACCCGTGAATTCCCTCAAAAATGGAAAAAATAAAATAACTCCACTTTTTTTGGGCGAGGATTTTGATTGGGCTCGTTTCCCAACCTCCCTAAGCCCATACCAAATAGAATTCAACCTCTTAAACCTCTCAAGGATAGTATAAATGCAACATTGGGGGCATGGATGAGAAGGAAGGACTAAGGTGCAAGATCATGCTGGCAAAATTTTACAAGATTCCCTAATCCTTTCATTCTCTGAGTAGCATCCCATACCTAGAAACTCCTTTTCCATTGTTCCTTCCTTTATCTACATAACTACAGGGTGTGTTCCTATCCATGTTGAGTTATCCAAGGAAGAGACTCACCGTTGAGTTGATTCTTGAAGGTCTTTGGAGGAACCCAGGGCAATTAGCTTTGAACCAGTACAGAAGGTTGGATCAGGTTGTAACCACCTATCTCACATTGGTGTCAATAGAAGAGTTATTTTCCCCCCCATTATATGTTTCTTACAACAAGATTTATCCCAACTCTTCGGAAGGTAATGTGTTCTTTACTGGCATGTAGGTAGGTTCTATTCCACCTGCACATTGCATTTATTTGTATCACTCGCATATCTACCATAGGATCCACCCCACTCATTTTCGACATCATACATTTCCAGTTGCTTAAAGGTGTTTCTTATGGATGGTGGAGCTTACCTCTCCATGGGTGTCTTAGTTAGTTCCTCGCTAGAATTTTTGACACCTACGTTTTAGTTTCTCTGTATGCTTTGAATCTCTCTTTAGTCCCCCCATGTCTTTGTGTTGAAGCCTCATGACTTCCTTTCAATCTTTTTCTAGCTAACTCACCTTCGAGGGATTCCTAATTGTGTTGAGTTGTAATTGCATTGCATGTTAATCGCTCTTGCCTTTAGGCCTAATGACATATTCAACTTGTTCTTGATGAACCAATTGCTTATGTATTCATATTAGTTGCTCGCCTTGCAATTTATGCCTTTGTGACTCGACACCATAACCCTGGAGGAAACATTCCCCGAGTATCCTTATCATGCACATGATTCCTTTCATTGAGCATAGGTATGTTCCTTGCGCTTTGGAACTAGTTCGCGTACCCACAACACTCATTTCCTCCACTATACTATAACATTATTTTATTCTTTTTCAGGCTTTAATAATATGAAAAGACCAAAAAAGCCAAAAATAAGGGGGGAAAGGGTCCAACTCTTTTGTTGGCAACAGTTTTTTCACCCTTGAACAAAGCACAATCTTGAGTCAGTATCTCATCATTTTGTGTCTAATATGGAATTAGGATACTTTTTCTCATTGTTGAATATAATATCCTGGGGTTGGTTATTCTTCCAACCATATGGAGTGTTTGTTGATGCCTCCTGTATCACAATCGTATCCAAGTTTATAATCCATGTTGCCTAAGTCACATAATGTGTCATGCTTTTGTTCAAGGGAAGTTTCATCTTGAGTCGACCATTCTACAGTTAGTCTCTGACCTTGTGTGTCGACCTTCCTGAGTCATTCAAGTCCATCTCATCATCACAAGTATCTATGTCCTTTACCTGTGCTAGTATAGAAGGTCCCCTTTGACTTCTTGCCGACAGGTCTGCTCTTATCGACTCTAACACATTGCTCTAAGAGTATGATCTAGAGTTGCACCCTGGGCCTAATTTATTTATTGATAGGTGAACTTGCACTTAGCAGATGAAAAAACATCATTGGTCATTGATTAAGCAGTTTCTCTTGTGTTCGATGTTAACAATAATCATCACACATAGGGATTCGTGTGGTACCTTGGTTTCCATTTGACCCCATTGGTGGATTCATCTTCTGTGTCAGTAGTATTCATCATTATCTACTATTCAGAGAGTCTTTTTCATGTGTTATTTTCATCTGGTGCATGTGAAAGTCATACCTCGATATGTTCCTTACAATCTTTTTCATCCAAGTCCTTCCAAATATTTGGCCTTCTACTACCCCTCGTGCTGGATGATGGAGGATGCCTTAATTCCTTCCTTCCAGCAGATCCCTTCCTATCAACTTTGACACATATTCCTCTGGGATATGGATCTAGAGTGATATTTGGTACCTTGGGGCTTGCAGTCATCAGTGGTAACTTCCCTCGCTATTGAGAGTGGGAATACATCAATGTCCCCTACTCGATAGATTCTACCAGGTGTTCGACATCAACTCGTTTATTCACACTTTTTATATTGTACCATGGTACCTTGACACCATTATCATCATTTTTGGGTTGTCTCACGTTTGTTAATGATCTACATTAATGACCTGTAATCAAACAGTGTCTCACTTTGTTCGAACCCAACACATCTATTTTCATGGTGTAGACTCAGACCACAACGGACTATTTTGAATACTTCGGATGAAGTGTGAGAATCACATATTTTGTACTCCTACCCTACATATTGTACCACTCCATAGACATTGGTACTTGTAGAGGATTATCTTGTTCAGTCCATTGGTCCCAGATATCCTATGTTCTTGATTTTGAGACATAGCTCCATTGTGTATCTCTTCGTGGCTATGATCTATTTTCACATGGATCCACTGTGTATTCCTCATGGCCATATTTTGTTGCTTTATATATATCACATGGATCCACTATGTATTTCTTGTGGCCATGGAAATTAGTCATACTTTCATATATTCCATGGATCTGCAATATGCTTGATTTGCTTGTCATGTTTACACCACTCATGAGCATGGGTATGCCCGACTTGGGAAGAGAACACTCTTACTTGATTTTGGTTGATGGTTTCTATTTTTGGATCAGTTGTCTCAGGAACCATGATGGATTACTTCATTGCATCCTCGCCTCTCATAGTTATAATGTATTTCGTCTATCACTTTCCCTTCTACCCTCACACATTAGGGGGCATATGTTATAGCACAAACTGCCACACATATGCATTTGTGACATGACCCAACCCTTTCCCTAGCTTGCTAATTAAAATCCCAATTTCCCTCATCAAAGTCACCTAAAAAACTTGACTTTTGCTTATATCCGCAGGTTTCCTTTGTGCAACATGTAGACATCTGCACCTTGCTAGATTGCAACTCGCGGATGCCCTCAAAAAATGGAAAAAATAAAATAATTCCACTTTTTCGGGTGGGGATTTTGGTTGGGCTCATTTACTGACCTCCCTAAGCCCGTACCAAATGGAATTCAACCTCCTGAACCTCTCAAGGATGGTATAAATGCACCATTGGGGGCATGGATGAGAAGGAAGAACTAAGGTGCAATATCATGCTGGGAAAACTTCAGCAAGCTTCCCTAATCCCTTCATTCTCTGAGTAGCATCCCATACCTGGAAACTCCTTTTCGAGTGTTCCTTAATTTATTTATATAACTATAGGGTGTGTCGCTATCCCTGTTGAGTTATCCAAGGAAGAGCCTCACCGATGAGTTGACTCTTGAAGGTCTTTGGAGGAACCCAGGGAATTTGGCTCTGAACCTGTACCGAAGGTTGGATCAGGTTGTAACTACCTTTCTCACATTGTTGTCAATAGAAGAGTTATCTTTCCCTCCTATTGTGTGTTTATTGGTTCATTGTAATGTTATATGATAATTTCTTTTATATATGGTTGAATCTATGCACATGATATATGTTATTTGAATGTATAACTACCTTGTAGCAGTCTACTTTTGGTTTCCTATTGCAGGCTAGTTCCGACAGAGATCAGGAGTGCTTCAAGAAGAGAGAGCAGGGATTGACATCAAATGAAGGATTCAAGGTGTGAGGCCTCTCCTTCTTTCTTTCTCTCTCTCCCTTTATAAAAGTATTTATTTATTGTACGCTTTGATATAGATGAGGGTAGGTTATGTCTTCTAAATTTGGTCTTTCTCTGTTATGACTGGTCCCGAGGTCACGGGCGGGGAAATCCCTTAATCAATTACCTTGACGAGTATCATAAAATAATTTCCTTTAGTTTCAAAACTAAGATTATGTATGGATGAAGTTGAGTTGAAGGCAATTTTGGTGAAATCATGGTTGTATACGATCGAAGGGAAATCAATGCAGAAATCATGAGACAAATATTTTGGGGAGGAAGTTTGGAAGCTCCCTGATAATGTTCTTAGATTCATCATATACACCAATAGACTCTCGTTGGTATTTCTACCTGAGAATGATGAAAACACTTCATGTATCCTTTCTCTAACTTTAGTATACTTAATAAATTTCATTCCATAACTTTTTAGCCAAATTATATTGAAGGTCTCTATCACGAGAAAATATTGAAGCTTTTGTTTGGTGATGGCCTACTCCAAACTGCAATTGAGAAGAATAAATCAAAGGAAAACTTTGTAGTTGAAAAATATTTTCAAGTGGATCGAGATATTGATCAAGGTTTAACTATGGCAAGGGCCATAGTGGATCTCCTTGAAGATATTGTTTATAAGCCATGTCTTAATAAGATTATAACAAAGGAGCAACTTGGATATGTTGTGGATGGTGGCACTAGGATGACATATCGTGTTAGGATTTTTTATCAATGCCATTCAATGTAGGAAACTTAACCAAGTTTGAAAATTCTTGATAATCCATGCTAGCATGCCAAATGAGCATAGATGGATGAGTTTTTTTAAGGGAAAACACTCTGAGATAGTTAATTCTTGATAGAAATACAAGAGAAGAAATGTGTTTTTCAACATTACACGTGTTAACATGTACTTTACCAAGTGCAAAAGAAATGTGGAATGAATCTATCATCATGGAGTTGGAAACATAAGTATTCGTTTCATTGCACTCAATTTATCCATGCTTCAAGGACCAATATTTTCCCAAGAGGGGATGGCTTGTAATATACCTAAAAGCATGTTACCCATTTATTTGTAATTAACCTAAATATATAATTGTACTTAGCCATTATAAGTAATTCAAAAGGCATCATGTCCACGTGGAAGGTTGCATCCCATTTACTTCAAAATATATATATAATTGATGTACATTGATCAATGTAACATGTCAAGGAATAACAAATTTATTTGATTTGGTTCACTCCAAATACCTCCTAATTAAACTCTAGGTTTTTTAGCTAAGAACTAAAAGGGGAAAAGCCAAAGTGAATGAGGCAAGCAAAATATGCTACCTATAAAAAAAGGGTTGAATCACCTATTGAAGAAAAACCAAGAGTCTCAATATGCCCTAAAGTGTCAAGATCCTTCCTACAAAATACTTGGAAAATCACCTCAAAACAAAGCAATGTATGTAGAATAAATATGTCTACCATGCAAATAATAGAAAACTATTACCAAGTAATGAAATATCAAGTGTACCTTTTGTTGGAAGTTTGGTTGTCATTGATGTCAACAGTGTGTAGGACACAAGTTCAGAGAAATAGAACTGCATCACACATGACACAAATTCAGAGAAATAGCGTTGCATCGTGTAGAGATCTCACAGGACACAAACTCAGAGAAATAGCACTACATCGCGCAGAGATCGGAGTGTTGGGAGTCTGGTTGTCATTGATTTCAATAGTGCTCAAGACATAAGTTCAAAGAAATGGCACTGCATCACGTAAATATCACACAGGACACAAGCCCAGAGAAATAGCATAGAGATCGCGCAGGACGCAAGCTCAGGAGAAATATTGTTGCATCACGCAGAGATCGAGCCATTGAAAAATATTCTGGATCAACAGTAATAGATGAAATATGGGTCGTCCATCTCACCAAATTATTAATTCAGAGTCGTTAGATTAAGCAACCTAGAGCCATGATCCAGGAAGGAGACATGTGGCAAAAGATATAGATGACATGTGGCCCAATCAACTAGTGACAAGTGTCAAGGCCCATTTGGAACATAAAGTTCATGAAAGTCATGAATCAAGGTGACATGTGGCACACATACTATGGGTCCACGTCAATTTAGGTGATGTCAACATGCCACGTCATGCCGTGATTATAGACTCCGAGAATGTCCAGCTTCTTCTATCATCAAAAATGTCGAAGGTCGGAATAACTAAATCACGTAGACCGTCGATCTAAGATCCCTTCGGGGCTTTTCTCAACCGTTAGATCAAGTACTAGAAGGATGGCGTAAGCACTTCGATAGGTATAACTCCAAGGGAGTTGAACGACTTTACAATCATAATATTACGAGGTACCGGAGCGTCGAAGTTCTGAAATCTCTCCAAATATCGGATCAAGGAGGAACTTCGAGTGAATTATTGACCATCTGATCAATTATAGTGGAAGGACAGGGCAAGCCACAAACTCCTAGAGTCCTGAAAATTCCTGAAGTATCGAAGGTCGAAGTCATGAAATAACTTTGGTCGTTTATCTAAGATCCTCTAGAATATTTCTCGACTATTCGATTGAGCACAGTGGAAGGATAGCATAAGGAGTATTATCAATTGAAAACAACCGGTTTCCCACTCTTGAAGACCACTTCAATAGGTCAAACTCTAGAAGAATGCAAGGATTGCAAAGGCCATAAATCTCGAAGGCCGAAGTACCGGAGGACTTGTTTCCAGCATCAGTCGCGTGATAAGGTAAAGAAGCTAATAAGGAACACAAAGGGCCTAGAATTAAATAAGCCCTCGGACATTTGAATACGGTCCCATGTAGAAGAATAAAGGAAGAAAGAGAAAGTGCTAGCAGAACAAGGCTTGGAATGGATAAGCCTATGGTTTTGAGCCTGTGGTCACATAAAAGAAATATAAAGCTCATGGGATTAACTCTGTTTCTAGTAGGAAACCCGATAAGAACACCATTACTGTAATCGATAAAGGCTAAGAAGCTTGTTCACCATTGTGGCCACAAAGATAAAGAAGCATGTCTACCAGTACCACTTGAGAATATGATTCTTAATATAGTTTCCTATTAAAAAGATATTAAAGGAAAACTAGAGGCATATAATTATCTAAATTAATAAAGGAAGAAATTAATTTATGTTAATGAAAGGGTACAATGGTTCATTGTCAAAAGACACAATGGTTCAAATTCACACCAGTTGAAAGACTATATAAACGAGAAAGAATGGTGAGAAGAAAGTGTCTTTGTGGTCAACATCATAAGATCAGAAACATAAAAAGAAACAGAGTCTATGAAAGAATGTTGAAGACACTCAAGAAGTGAGGGTGGAAGGGAGGAGCTAGGGAGGATTATAGTCCTATATAGGTTGAAACTTGTACAACATGTAGTTGCAGCTTCCTTTTAAGTTTGCGCTTGGAGAAAATAGGGGGTCGGTGCCTCCTTTCAAGTTGGTGCTTAAAGAATACGTTGGGTTGGAGCCTCATTTCAAGATGGTGCTTGAAAAACTGGGAGTTGTAGCTTCCTTGAGTAGGTGCTTAGAAAATAAGGGGATTTGTGTCTCCAAGAGTTGGTGCTCTAAAGAGGATTGGTGTCCTTCACAATCACAGATCATTCTTTGTAAACTTTGTAATTCTTGTTAATTATATTTATATAATTGATTTTAAATAAAAATCCATTGTTGATCTATTATGGTGATTAATAAAATAACAAACTAATTACTAATTGTTTAAAAAGGTAATATTGATTCACACCCCCCCCCCTCTTAGTATTTCCAATGCCATTAGCTATGAGATTCACTCCCTATAGCTTGTGTGTTGGAATCCCTCCTTGGAGTGAGATCAAAGAGGATCCAATAAAATCTTGTTGGGGGTCCCTAAATTCAAGCCAACTAATGTGGCAAGAGGATGCAACTAAGCCAAAAGAGAGAAGCAAACAGTGTGTGAACGTTTCTAGTGTAAGAGACTTAATGGAGGCAATCAATCAAGGCATCCCAAGAGCTTGAGGAGGAAGGTAATAATAGTTTTATCACAATTTTCACAGAGTTTCAATGTGTTTTTTTAATGAGAGAATAATGTATAGGGAATCTATACAAATATGAAAATAAGTCATTTACAGACAAGGTAGTCAGGTGAGGACATCAAGGAGATGAAAAATAACCTTTGGGAAAAACCCACACTCCATAACTACTTATTCAAGAGTTTAACTAAGGAACCACAAGTTCTCAAGGCCATGCATGTGTTGTTTGATGAAGAAGGGGTCAATCATTCACAATTCCATGGGTAATGGTGATGGATGTATAAAACAAACCCCACATTGTCCACCATAGGCAAATCATAAAAAGGGGAAATAATTTTTTACCTTGTGAGCCTTTGTGTGTGCCCTCAATTAGTTTTGAGAATGTTGGACACCTCATAAAGCATATATAGCTAACCAAGTGATCAAATCAAGCATGCATGTGAAGGTTGATCAAGGTAGGAAGAATGTGTCTACTTAATAAACCCAAAAACAATAAATAATATCAAATAATGGTAAAGACTAAGGGGCTATGGGACCTCACCTAGCCACTGGACATTAAAAGCAGCAAACCATAATCATTCATCTAGGCCTAAACAAAGGGAATAATAAGGAAGGACCACATGCACATATTAAATTGTCATGGAGGATGGGAGGTTTCATCTCATAATTGGGCATTTAGTGTATGGAAGCATGAGTATGAAATCTATAAAATGCATATTCCCCCCATTGAAGGAGTTGGTATCCATAAAAATAATAAGAAGGTGTTGTTTATAAGAGCAACTATTTAGGATGGACAAAAGAAGACAAGAAGAAAATAAGTTGATCAATAATATAAAGTGTGGTGATTCTTAAGAGGGGAAATCCCATAGGAGAGTGTGGAGATTTTGGTGCCTTGACATAAAGAGAAAAATATCTCATATGGAAAGATAAACACAAGCATGGAGGTACTCTCTTCCAAACACAAAAATCATCGTTGAAGAACCATAAGAGATGCATGTAGGTGCATGGTAACAAGAAGAACACACAAAATGAATACAAGGTCAACAAGCGATTATGCATGACAAGAAGAGAATTTTGGGAGAAGGCAACAAACAAATCTATCTATTGCAACATCATGAAAGAGAATCTAAACTTGGAGAGTGTTAATATATGAAATAATGAAGCTATGATGGTCCAAAATGGATCCACATAGTTACCATGTGATTTTATTGATGCTCTAGAGAAGGGAATAATGCATTTTGGATTGATTTTAACTAGTTTGGGTTGGGATTAGTTTTGACTAGTTTGGGTCTTAACCTAAAAAACACACTAATGGACCAAAATGGTAAATCCTTCATTTGAGTGACAGAATTGGAATTGTTTAGGCCCTAACATAAAATATGTAGGTTTTGAAATATTCTATTTCATTCTATGGGTTGATATATTGCAAATGGTGGTTCATTTTTGTAAAAAAGAGTTCATATGCAAAACTTATGACCTTAACAATGTAACGGTCCAAATATTCCCCACAATTTCATATGTAAACCATGTTATCTCACTATAATTTGAATATGGGAAGTTAGTAACATGTGAGAATCGACTAGAGACTTATATAAGCTTCATGGTTTCCCCCTTTGCGTTTTAAAACCCTAAACCTGACACTGATTCTAGCTATCAAAAGCCTAACAAAAGGAGAGTTCACTTTTTCTTTAGCCGATAGTTGTTCCAAATATGAGCATGTGTGTGGAGGAGATACTAACAGAGTAGAGAGGCAAGATCATATTGTAGAGGACTATAGAATACCATCGTGTCTCATAGATTTGTAGTAAGCTTGGACAACTTTATAGTTTACATTTTAATCTCCATAATATAAGAAGATGGAAGGAACATTCCTTCTTTGATTGTTGGTTTTCTTGTATTGGGTTCTCATGGTAAATATTTGTGTTCCATTATGTGGATTTTCTACTATAGTATATTTCATACGTTGTAGTAGTTAAAAAATTCAAATGATGTATTTCTATTTCTATTAAAGCATTAAAAATAAATAAATAAAATATACTTGTTTAGTCAAACATAGGCTCATTGTAGTTGTTATATTTTAGATTTGTCTTAGTCACTTGAGCATTGGAATATCCAAGTTCACAGATCATATGAAATAATGCCAAGGTTATTAATCAAAAGATAATATCACCATTAAAACTATGAAATCATGTTAAGTTGTGATATTATAACAAGGTTAATTGTTAACAAGGAATAACAATTGAACCATAAGAGAAAGATAAATCTAACTACTAAAAATAAATAACAACTAATAAATCTAACTACTAAAAATAAATAACAACTAAACTAAACATAGTAAAAGTCTAATCTTTGACATAAAATAACTAAAATATGCACTTGAAGCAAGAAGAAAAGGGTGTGATATCTTCATTTACATGTATGCATCATGAGGCCATGGTGCAATATCTAAACTTTCCAAATATCAAAGGTAGAAATGGACACTTTAAACGAGTAGAGAAAGGAGGGAGGCAAGGTGATATCCACTCCCATTGGGGAGAGAGAAAAAAGGAACATAGAAACAAAAAACAAAATGAAGAAAATGTATTGCTTCGTGGTAGAGACAGGGACTACCTAAAAAGAAACAATATATAAAAAAAGAACAACCACATTGGTCTCCTCGGGGACCTAGGAACCAACATGACTGATACGGAAATTAAGATGAAAATACTCATTGTAGAAGTGAAGGAAATACATGATGCAACTACAAGATGACTCAGTGCCCAACAAATATAATGGAAGCAACGAAACAAATATGAAATCCAATTAAACTATCAAAATTTAAAAGTCTTTCTTTAAACTTCTAACAACACTATAAAAATCTATTCCATTAACTAAAATTTTATAATCTCAATAAAAAAATTCCAACAATAAGAACACATTTCAATTAATAAACTTCATAATCAATATCAATATCATCATAATCTTGAAGCCCTTCTATCTAGCTACAAGTTCTTACAACAAAATAACCTAGAAAAATGTCCAATATCAAGTACAATACAGAACCAAACTCAAGCATAGATATTTATCTATACTCTCAACCTATTTCTAGATTTATTGTCTCATATTTGTGATCTAGTTCTTACAGCCACTAATGCTCCCATGCTATCAAACTATCTATTACAAAAACCAAACACACAAAGAACACACGAGAGAGATTGAAAGAGAGATATCTAGTTGATTTGTTTCCTCCTCATGAACCACCCCATATTTCAAAAGGATGTGACAAGGAACCTATGGAGGAATATCCTTTGCCTCATATCAAGGGATTAAACCTTCTTAATATTTTTTTATGACCAGAACAAGAAAATATAATATTATTTAAAATGTTATAGCTAGTGCTAACAACCATGTACATAGGTCAGCTTTAGTGATTCAAAGTCCTAGAGTCAAATGTCTCTTTGATAATACAAAATATAGTTTACTGCAAACTACAAAAAGTGCATTTTCCTTCATGCTTCCACCTTCACAAAAATTCCTAAAATTCTTATGGCTCTACAAAACATTTCACAAACTTTTTCATATTATCAAAATGCATGAAAATTATTATCTTCTTCTTGACCAACATCTAAAAGTGGAGAGTGTCATTGCTCAATGTCCATTGGCTCCTTGAGTGATGAATTGTTTCTTGTTATTTCAGTTTAACTTGAGCAAAGTTGGCAGTGTCCTTATTATCATATGTTGAAGGGAGGGAGGGAGAGAGAGAGAGAGAGAGTCATTGTGAAGGTTTAGTGCTAAATTATAGAGCATGTTACATTCAACCTCCAAGATATCCAACCTATTTCTTTAATTTACCAATAGGTTCATGGTGTTTACTTGTTGAGAGACACAATGGTGCTTATTCTTGTGCACCTTGGTGCTTACAAATAACAATGAATTCTTGTTGGACTGAATATACTCCTCATGTCCCCTCAGAACTTGCCTAAGCTCTAGGACATCCTTGTTTTCCATTTCTACACAGTTTTCCCTAAAACATGAAATCCAAACCAAGCACATAAGAATGAAACTTGCACAAAATATTTGGCACCCTAGATAAACAAAGGTTGTTATCTCTCTGCCAGATCTCCCAAGGCTGTGAAGGAAACTGGCAAAGGTAACCTCAAACCAATATTTTGGTCGGTATCTAGCCCTAACAACCAGAGAGGGCTCTCTCAATTGGTCAACCTCAATGAGATGACTAAAAAACAATGATCTTAGGCTAGGTATTGGGTATAGTGAGGATTTTTTTATAATAAAGTGGGGGTTTTGCTAGACAATGGGTTTGAAAACCAGGAAACTAGAATAATCACTCTTGAAGATCAGTTGCAGAGGTCAAACATGGTTAAGATAGTTGGAAATGTATGTCCAATTGAATATCAATGTAGTGTGATGATTGAGGAAAACAAAGGTAGAGGGTAAGTGAGCACTGTAATGTGAATTCACCTACAAGAATACTGAAACAATTAATTGCCAAATCCTACAAAATAGAGCATGAAATTAATTTTGTTTCAACAATTGAGATAGATTTAGCATAAGAAAAACATGGGATGAAGATAAATTACATAGAAAAATAAAACACATGGACACAAACTCCAACACAAGAATCCATGTAAAAACTTGTCACAATCTGTATTAANCTTTTGATTACATTGAGTATACAAATAGATGAAAAACTCATATCATACCTCCAAGGGTCGAATCCTTCAGATTAGGATCAGTTTCCTAAAAAATCTACAACAAAAACTCAAAATCTGGCAGGTTGAACTAATTCCCAAATTTGTCTCAACTGACCTTTGACCTCTTTAATGTATTCACTATCATCCAAATTTACATCAAAAATGACTATGACCATCCTAGCGTCACACCAGTTCAGGATTGTTTTTGGCCAACTTTTAGGAGTCCATTTTGAATTCTAGAAACTAAGTCAAGTAGCCCCGCGTGTCTATTTTTCAATGAACCATCAAACTCGAGAAAATATCAATGGGGAGGCCTTCAAAAACTAAATTGTGCAACCTTACTCAGAAGCGTTGTGTCGTGGGTCGCACTGCACAAAAGGGTCGCACTGTGGGTCGCATTGCTCCCAAAATGAAACAAAACCCTCGGTTTTTTTCACAAATTTTGCTCTTTTTGAGTTTCCAGGATGGTGTTGATGGTGTACTTTGGCTAGTAGGCTGACTAGCATAAGAAAAAAAGACATTTTGGGATGGTGATTAGATGGTGATGACCATGCGTAATATAGGAAGTAGTAATGACACCTAGACATGACTCAAGGGTCATTTGACAGACAAGACATGTCAAATTTTATTTGTGAAATATAAATATTTGACCTAAAACCCAACAATAACTTGAAAGATTGCATTTGATTGCATTTGATTGCATTTGATTGCATTTGATCACTGGCGACTATCAGGAGCTAACAGAGGTGATGAACACAAATACCGCTCATAAAGAACAAACAAGGTTGAGATTATTACAATCTATAATGTGTCAACATAAGCTTCGAACTGAAACAAAAATCACACCCATGACCAATGAATCCTTACTCTTTAGTCTACTCAAGGATGTTTGAAATAAGGTTGCACAAAGGAAACCAACCATTGAAATAAAGGGGAGAAGAGATACTTGGTATTCCAACTCCTAATTGCTACAACGAATGCACCAGAGAACCAAGAAAATAAAATACCAACCCTAGAAACCAAGGCCCAAAATGCCAACCTTCCAAGCTCTCTCGGTAAAATCCCTTACCAATGTCGTGACATAGCCTAAGTCCACAACCCTTCACACTAATTCACCATCTTAGAGGCCTAACATCATGTGAGATCATCCATAGATTCTCCCAAATTACTTGAAGGCAATTTCCATAGTCCCACAATGTCGAAGCAAATTCATACTAGAGCATCCAATAGATAGAGTCGAAGATGGAGCTCACATGTGAGAGGGGGTGGCTCTATCCTCAACGATCTCCTCTCGATAACATTAAAATGATCTACATGTCATTGAGCCATGTGGATATTTATTATTGATTTATGTGATATAAACTCAAATCCTTAGGGGATAATACAATGTGACCTCAAGTCTATTGGATGTAGCTTGGGTGGTTGGGAGGAATGATTGTTACCCTCCCCACCCAAGTTCAATTCCTTGTGAGTGATATGTTGTGCCCTTAAATGGGTCTATAATATGATCTTGTTGTTGAGCCCCCAATATTTTGAAAATAATCGACCTCCCCATGTTCTCTCACAGATTTCGGGGGGGGTTCCATGGATATAGCAAGCACCGATATCTAAGTCCGTGAAGCACATAAAAAAAAAATTATGTGACCTCACCGCATTTTGGGTGTATTGTCCTATATTTAAATCAATGGCCATTTTGTCCCATCAATTTACTTCATAATAAGATCTCGTCTCACATGATAGAAGGATATATTGTTCAGAGAGTTTACCTCTTGCCTAGCTCTAGAAATGACCATTGCTAGATTATATTTCACCAAAATAGAGCCTCCAATCATGGTTTTCATAATTACCAAAGAGTATCCCAAAAATATCAAAAGTCTAATCCTTAATTCCTTGGCTAATTGTATGCCTCTTGAGAGATTGTGTCGAGACCCCAAGCATATGTGGCTACTATTGTTTCTCTGGGATCGGAAAGGATTCCCCTACTCTTTCCATATCTAGTAAACCCTCTTAATATTATTGATTAAGAAATAATCCTTTTAAGATCAATGGCGTCATGGTCATATCAAATTTTATTATTAAGCTCAACCTTCTAGAAAGATAAAAACATACGCTCAAAAATAGAAAAATGTGTTTTGATAAATTATTTAATGTCAATAAAGAACTCATAATGATAAGTAGAATCACATGCATTAGTTACCTTTGATTAAAAGCACTGTGTATCTCATGTTGGCTAGACTTCTTGAATGAGTTGAACATGCAACTTAAAATATTTTCAAAGTTGATCATTGGTGAGGGTGAAGTGATGTTACAAAAGAATTTTGATGGCTTGAATGACCATGTAATTAGGCCTTGGCCTTTCTTATGACAACGATGGATTCCAAATTTTCAAAAGGCTTATTCTAAAAGGCTCTGATAAAGCTATGGGACCCACATATTTTCTTCGGTCTTTGGGCTAGCTAGATATATCTCTAGGATGAACATATGAAAAGCTCGTGATAACAAAGAAAGGATCCTAATGTAGATCATACATTAATGGATGAAAATATCAAGCTCTTTTGAAACTTTGAAATACAAAGTATAGAGAGGACCCAATCGTAACATGGATGACCCATCTTGATATCACGCTTAGACACTGGTTTAAGTATCGAGACACTTATAAGATTTGAAATACCAAACATGGAATGGCCCCAAACTTGAATATTGAA
>JASDQU010107550.1:108261-120468 GCA_032191745.1 Picea mariana
GTTTCCTTCCATTTTCATTTGTTGGAGGAACGACGGGTTCTTTATATCCATCTACTATTGATTGTCAAATAACGAATCCATGTGGTTGTACATATGTTTTCATCCTTCTACTCCATAATGCATAGTTATGTCCATCAAACTATGGTATTCCATTTTTATACATATTGTTTCTCTCGATGATCTACCTTCCAGTGGCTAAACTGATTCCTGAAGGAACTCGCTCTGATACCAATTGTTGGATTGTTGAGAGGGATGTGAATCTGTAATAAATCTTTTTAATCCTTTTTAACCATAGTATATAAGTGTTGTTTATATTTATGATCAATTTACCAATATCATTCAACAAGTTCAAAATAAATAAACCATGAACAATGAGCAATCACACACATACACAGTACACCAGTATTTTAACATGGAAACCCAATGTGGCAAAAAACCACAGAAATCTTTTTCTTATATGTTTAAGAATTACATTCATTAGAAGCACCAACTTCCTTTGTTTTCCAGCTACAATTGGAAGGAGGCTCCAACCCCCTATATTTTCAGGCTACAACCTTAGGGAAGATCCAACTCCTCAATTTTCTGGCTCCAACTAGAAGGAGGCTCCAACCCCCTATGTTCTCCAGCTACAACTAGAAGGTGGCTACAACCACCTATCCTTGCCATGTCTTGTTGCCCTGAAATATAAGTGTCAAATAAATGATGAAACCATTGCCACATTGAAACTGTGAGATATACCACTGTAAACCTATATCAATTTGTGCCAAGAACCTGTAATCAAACCTGTACCAATAACATGTAATCAACCTGTACCAGTGATTAACCTGTACCAAAACCAACAGATACGCGGCCTGTATATGCTACAACACGCGTATGTACGTGACCTATCTATACTGCAGCCTTCATATGTACGCATCTTGTCTATACTGTAGCCTTCATACACCTTCAGAAAGCTAGGGATTTCACCTTTCTAAAACTGATAAACTTCCAACCCTCCAGACCTTCACTGCCTTTGTCACATCCACCTACAGCCTATCACTATATCCAATCTGTAATTGTGTATATATGCATACATCATCATGTGTATCCCTTAACCAAGTGCATCTATGTCTCTCTAGTCATGTGCCATACATGTGTATACAATCATGATCAAGTGTAATAACCCTCACATGGACTAGACATCAAACCCTCACTGATATGCATCTTCAAAATACACCAACAACTTCACCAACACACCACAACCAAAACCCTCAACCATGCAACAAGAAATACAAGATATGCCTCAACACTCAAACCAACGAGATGTACCAATGATTAAATACCAAACATACTAGCACTGTAATTTTGTAGATCTAGCTCATACAGTAGGTGTCATACAACCAACAGCCTCTTTAGAGAAAATCCTCAATCTCCCATAATTATATCTCATATAGACAACAATACCTAACTATTTATAAGAATATGACATACCTTTTGAATCTATAGAAAGATTTGATATACCTGATCATTGTAGGGCTTCTTGGGAGCTTGCTTTCATACTCTAAATACATGGAATCTTCATCTACTCAATATTTCATGGTTTTTCCCAACTATATGTGACCTCTTCTTCTTCAACCTGCATATGTATGCGCCCTCATCCACTGCATCCTGTGTATGTACATGACTTCCTCCACTACAGCCCGCGTACACCTCAAAAACTATGGTTTCTTCAGTAAATCTGCAACTCTGAAACTTTCACCATCAACCCTCCTTTGCTACCTCAAACTTGCGTGACTTCAAATGTATCAACAAGTACATGCAATAAAATTTTCACAGATAATAGATATTCAATGTGCTCATTAGATTCTAATAGGAGACCCTTGCTTTCTTATTTACACTCTCCAAGTAGCTTCCCCAAGGGGTTATCTTCTAACTAACTTTACCCAACTTCCTTCTTTTAGGGCTAACCCACTTCTAACCATTTTTCCCACTTACAACCACTTTATCCACAAATACTAATCTCTCCACTTCTACTTGCAGCTAATTTATTTTTAATTATTTTGTTTTTGCAACAACTTAACTCATGATTAACTCCTAGTCAGAACCACTTTGGCTAGTAAACTTCTTCTAGGAGCTTATAAATTGACTTCTTTGACCTTCTAGGGGATTCTAGATAACTCATGAGGGTTTTCCAACTTCGCATGGCCATAACTCTCTAACCGTGAAGATTTGTGTGGCGTTCCACATATCACTGGAAATGGCACGAAATGTAGTATCCATTTAGAATAGTCTTACATGCAAATACAAAGTTCTTTACAGCTTTATACCTCAAACAAAATTAATTCCTTTAACCATACTATTGGGGCTACGAGACTTTGCTACTGAACTTGCTTCAAGGGTTGACATCAATGACAACCAAACCAATTAATCAACAATGTACCCTTATGTTGAGTGCATCAACAACTTTATTTTCTTTTCCTTTAATATGTTTGATGTCAAAGCCATACTTAGTTAAACATTCCAGCCATATTGTTTGCCTAACATTTAAAGTAGGTTGTTCAAATAGATATTCCATACCACTATGGTCTATCCTCAATTCAAATTTCGTTCCCATTAAGTAATGCCTTCACATATTCAATGCATGAACTATGACAACAAATTCCAAATCACATGTTGCATAATTCATATTGTGTTCTTTAATCTTTTTGGAGTCATAAATAATGACATGCCCATTGTAAGCGAGGGATCCACCAAGTCCTTCTTTGCATGCATATGTGCATACCACAAAATTCTCATTTGGATCAACAATCTTCAAAATAGGTGCACTAGTAAGTAACTCTTTCAATCAATTAAAAACATTTTCACACTTTGTTGTCCATTCAAACTTAATTCCCTTCTTTTGTAAATAAGTGATGGGATGAACAATCTTAGAGAGACCTGTTATAAATCTCTTGTAGTATCCTGCTAATCCCATAAAAAATCTACTTTTGAAACATTCTTTGGTGTTGGCCATCCTCTATTGGCTTCAATCTTCACCACTATTCCTTCTTTTGAAATGATATATGCCCCAAATAATGGATCCGGTCTTGGTGTGGTAGAGAAAATATTATACGGACAAAGTAATCACTCTCTTGCTTCCCTGGGGCAAGACAGAATCAAAACAATTGGTAATTGAAATTCTCTAGGATCATTATTTTATTTCTTTACAGGAGGGTTAGGTAGAAAATAGAAAAAGTAGTGCACCTTATTCTAGCATTCATCCTCGCTTCTCCAATCTAAGTAAGCTCCAACCTAGTAGCTACCTTGGTGAAGTTGATACCTGCAAGCACAAAATGGAACAAGACTTCTTCTACTACCTCCTAGGATTAGGTGAGAATAATCCTACATGATGACTTACTATGAAGAGATCAAAAGCAAAGAATGAACAAGCAAACATAAGAGAACCAAGAAACGTTATATTGATAATAATATGGAAAGTTACAACCTTTATGTGACAGTGTTGACCTCCTGATCTCCTTCTTTAGACCTTAGATGAGATAGTTTACTCTCTAGCAAAGGTTTAGATCTTTTCTATGGAATCATAAGTTTGGTACATTATTCATCCTCTGCCCCCTTTTCACTGATGAGARTCCTGGTTATATAGATGCATAGGAGATCAACCACTTAAKATAAATCAGGGACTTGGTTGAGGAAAGAATGGATCTTGGTAAAGGATGAGTTATCTTCATGGTTATTCTTRCTCCCAAGATAGGATAGAAGGAGACTTGAATCATATTTCAATGAAAACAAGAAAAAAAACCAATAACCRTCRAGAAAGTCCTCGAAATATGCYCCTAGATTYGTGGGATTTGACCTTATCAAGATGGTCGCTCCCCTAGAAGGGAAGACAGAGTGACCTGGTCACTCCCCTAACACTGTGTTAAGGGGAWGKTCTCTCCCCCAGAGTGGAAATGGGAGCGACCATGGTTAAATGAAGCCAWTAATGAGGAAAAAAGACAAAGAATGGAGGCAAAAGGCAATGTGGATCTTCTTTGAATTCAATGATGATTAGGGGGTGTCGTTTTTACTTGTGAGATGTGACACTGAGCAAAGTGAAAAAATGGTGTATAAAAATTGCCCCCCAAAGTGTGAGGTCATAGAAGAAGCTGATGATTGAAACACTTTGTGACAAAGCTCAAACCAAGGGACTTGAAGAAAGGAAGACCTATCAAAACATTAAATGTACAACAATATACATATAAAATCTCTAAGGTAGGCATACCCATACTAGAAATAACATGTATCAAAGCATGGTCGTCGACCAGTACATTGCAGATCCATGATAGGAATGACTTAGGAAACAACCACCAGATATACAATGTGGATCTGTGTGATAGTATATGTATTAAATGTTCATCGTTGCATCTTGGGGAGATGAAAAGTAGAAAGAATAACACTTACAAGGTCGCCTAGGGTCTTCAATCTCAATCCCAAATAGTATTAATCTAATCATGTGAACAAAGGTTTTGGCGTTGAACATGGTAGAAACCACTTGATTACCGGTGAATGGAATTTATTGTTAACAAGTGTGAAGGAAATCACCAATGATGAAAATGACCCCCAAGGTACTCTAAGTACATTCCATCAAATGTGAGTAGATGAACCAAATTTGAATTCCCAACGAAATCTTTCGATCATAGGCCAATGATGTAAGCCCACTGTAAAAAAAAAGGAATCCTACCATTGAGGCATGCAGGTCCCAAGGTACTAACTAGTTTTTAAGTCTAGTTCTTAGATAAGGTGTTGAAGTCAAAAAGAACAGACTCGTCAAAGGAGGGTCATGATGTTTTCCCCATCATCGACACGAAACAAAAAGGATAATGATTTAAGATGGTAGATATACGAGCATGGACTGAAACAAAGACAAAAAGATGCAGAGATTGACTTCCTTTGAACATTGCATGACACAATGAATGACTTGGCAACATTGACACAACCAGGCCTAAATAATGGAGGTAATGATGTGATGACAATCAATGGATCTCTTAGAAAGAGATGACATATGAAATGGGACGACAACTAGAGATTCTCTTTTGAAGGAGTCAAAAGAGGATGATGACATATGAGATTCAAAAGGTGCGGAGACAAGTGGATTACCCAAGTATGCGAGATGATTTAGACAAGTGCCATGTTCAAGGGCAACACAAAAGTTGGCATAAAACTTATGAAAAACTTTGCCCAGTTCCCTAATTTCCCCATCATGATGGATGAGTAACTATTTTTTTTTTAGCGGGCTTGAGGAGGATAACAGATACTCGGTCCCAAAAGTGTCCTTCATTGTTTAGTTTTATGAGTCGAGAGAAGGAAAACTCATTGGTCTTTTCATATTTAGAGAGTCTGAAAAGAATGGGTAAAGAAGACTCCATAATGGACTTTTTCATAAAGTTAGTCTCTAGGGTCCGAAAACGTATGAAACGATACCTAGGAGAACTCTCCCAACCAAGATAGCCAGGGTGTTCTTTTTTCGTAGATAGTCTAATGGGACCAAAAAATAGGTAAACTATCCTCACTAAACACCCTTTCTAATTCACTTTAACAAGAGTGAAAGACAACAAGATCGCTCAACAATCTTTTCAATTTAAGGAGTGCGAAAAGAGCTTAAAGGGATCTCCATAACGAAATTTCATTTTCGTAATTTAGTCGTTCAAAGCCGAAAAAAGGGTGGCTTTTCACAGTTTAAGGAGTTTGAAAAAGTCAAAGAGTACTCGTCTGAGTAGTAAGATCACCAATAAAAGTCTCTAGGACACCTATTGAAATGAACATGGATAAAAAACAAGAGCTATCAAAATTTTAATGAAAATTGCTCATTTAAAGGGGCAAATTAATACAAAATAACCAAAAATATTAGACTAAGGTAAAAGTGGGTTAAAATTTTTATATTAAATAACCAAATGCGTGAAAAAACAATTCATTTTTACCTTTCCTTTGAAGAAAGTGGAAATCATGGTGTTTTTTCCCTCTTGTGGAGCAGATCTTTAGGCGTGCATTATGGACAAGCCAGTGGACGATTCTTCTTGTTGTTTGAACTAGGTTCTTCCTCTTTCCCTTCCCATCAAGTTTATGTCCTTTTTAGTATGTTTCATGATTTTTTTGGGTGGTTTCGATACGAGATTAGGGATCGATTTGCGCCTTGGGATGATCGAGCTCTCCAAGTATCGGGGGGAGTGACCAGGATGATATGTTTAAACTAGCAGAGGATCATGGTCTCCCTGTATCCAATAGAAGGGGAGAGACCAACGCAGAAAAAAAAAAATTGTTTTTGAATTTTCTAGCCAATAAAAAGACACGAAAGTTTTTCCAAATGAATCTAATGATTTGTTGATGCTTTGTAGGTGAGTTTGGACAAAATTCTTGAGTGGAAAGAGGATGAACATAAAAGAGATGATGTTGTGGCCTTGAGGGATCAAAACACAATCGTTGCATTAAGAAATTGTAGGCTATTGAAGTTTTTCAAAATTCAAAACATGAGAAAGGAGTTAATTCTTCTTGAGCATCTAATCCAAATGTGGGATCCCAATGATCAAGTGTTCAAAGTGGGTCCTCATGATTTAGAAATTGAGGTAGAGAACATATATTTTTTGACAAGGTTGTCAAAACGAGGTGCCCATGTTTCTTTGGTTGGGACTAGAGCTACAGAGATGTCCACAAAGGAGTATATTGTCACGTACTGCATAGAGGGTGTTGATAGGACCAGTGTAAAAATTTTGATCAAAGATATCGAGTGTTGGAACAAATATTAAAATTTTGGCTTTCAGTAGCTTAGGAGGAAAAAATTTATAGTGTTTAGCTACCGAAAGTGCAGACTTTCAGTGGCTTAAATCTCAGGTTTCATATGCCATTAGCTGTCGAAAGTGTATCGGCCGAGACCAAGCGTTCAAGCACCACGCATCAAGCCACATGGAGGAATAGCTCATGAGTAGGTGCAAAAAGAATGCAATAAACGGCATAAAATCGTTATAATAAAGTTTTACAAAAATGCCACGTCACCATTTCAGGTTTTCGGCAGTCGGGGGTTTAGCCGACATAAAGATTTTGACCACTGCCCATTTTCCCAAAACCCGAAAGATGAAATCGAGGTTTCGGGACTTTCAGTGGCTTACAGCACTCTGAAATCACACTATTAGCCACCGAAAGCCAGGACTTTCGGCAACTAAGATACCCTTGTTTTTGGCCTGTTAGCCATAGAAATCGCAGATTTTTCATATGAAAAAAAATTCCTTGGGAAAAAACCATTTTTCTCAACCTTCAAGAGGCCATTTTCCGCGTTCGAATAGTCGATAGACATCTAAAGATACTAATATTTCCATTGGTGTCTTCAGAATTTAATTTGGAGGTTGGGAAGGCAATCAAAAGTCCCCCTAAATGTGAGGTTTGTTTTTAGAAATATGGCATTTTTTACTATGCTTAGTCATCATTTTCAAATGATGATTCTGAGCGACTGGAGGATCATTTTGAGAAACGGTCAGAAAATTTTGTGCCTAACACATCATATATCAATAGCCTCTCTCATTTTTCCTACAGGTGTTACATATTGGGAGAATCGAATCCATCTTCGAGCCCTAATTTTCGGATCTCATATTTTTCTGTTTTGACACATGTTTGTAAAATGCAGATCTGGGGAAAATGAAAACGTATCTCAGGGAACTGAGAGAGGTTTTTGCTAAGAACAAACAGATGCCAAAAACCCTATTTTATTTTATACACATCTATCACGATTTGAGAGATACATAACCATAACCGCGGCCCCAATTTTCAACAATTTGGCCCATTTTCTATGGCAAAAAGTTTATGAAATTGATGGTAACTATTGTTATCTTTTGGAAGGATTTTGACCTCAATACCTACATGAGATACCTGTTCATTTCTAGAGGGATTTCTTTTGTAATTCGAATCATTTTCAGTTATTCGAAAGAGGGTAAAAGACTTATATNCTCTTTCGAATAACTGAAAATGATTCGAAAGAGGGTAAAAGACTTATATTATTGTATCTTCTTGAAGAAGAAAAAAAGGGGGGATCAGCCCGAGAGCCTTTTGGAGGCTGGGTTTGTAATGCATTTCTTTTCAGCAAATATAGAATAGAATGCCAAGAGATTCTACACCTTGTCACTGTCTAATTTTGTCTTCTTCCTGTGTTATTGTTTCTAAAGTTTTCATTACTTCTCTTTCTTCCTTCCATTCATTAATTCGGCTTGTAATGGTTACAATTCAGTAATACTTTTGTTGTAGCTAATTTAAAGCATTCTTGTTGTGAGTAGAACAAGACCTGCATCTTAATTGTTTTGCCTTATTTACAATTTTTATTTGTTCATAGCTTTTTCTCTGTCTTGCTATGAGCGAGACAAGACATGTGTTCAAATATTTGAATTTTGGTGTTATTTCTTCTATTGAAAGGAAGACCAGATTTATCAGAATTAGATACCTGGATTTTTCTTTCAGTTTTGTTCATCCCCTATCTTCTATCCATCCTCATGATTTTGAAATGAATTTAGCGGATGAGGTCATGCCTCTTCGTTTTTGATCTATAAATGAGTGAAGGGCATGTTTCAAACCTAGTTCTAGAAGCCTCATGTGACTGATCAATCTACAAATTATTTTTTCATCTAAAATGTGCTAAGGCTTGGCTCCATTACAGCCTAGAGTCAATTCTTGCAACAACATCGAGGATCGGCCACTTCGCACGATAGCATTTACCATTAGCAAATTTGTCGAAAGAAAAACAACTCATATCATCACAAAGTCACAGATGACATATGCAGTCGAATGCATGGAGCCCAGGGTATTCAACTGGTGTGAGGGTGTTTTGGTGATCCTCAAAAACCAAATCACTCGAAGTAGGACCGGAAAACAAAAACAGTTTAGGTAAGATTCATTGCTTGTTTCTTTCTTTTTGGAGAGAGTTCCTTTGTTACAGCCCTAGATTATGGTACCGGATCATCCCATAATGGAACCAAGAATGGAGAAGTGAACTATCTTCTCACCAAGACTTGGCGGGGGTCACGCGATATTTTCTTTTGAAAAGGGATTCTTCTCACGATGGAAGAAGAAAATTCCTATGATAGACTATTCAAGCATTGACTTTTGAGGTAACAATGACTTGGTGCTCCCAGAAGCAGCACGTTGGGATGTGTCAGGTACTCATGATCTCATACTCAAAAAAAAAAAAAAAAATTGATTTTATATATATATATGGTGTACAAAGGGTTTTTAATCAAAATTTATCTCCTTATGCAGATAAGGGACCGATACGACCAGCTGGATTATCGGTACTAGCTCGCCGCAGAGGGCCACCTTTTTCGTTTCAAATGTAGCATGTTGATGAGGACAAAGAGCTCCATGATGTGGAAAGAAACATCAGGGCACTGACTATGGGGGTCCCCCCTATGCGTATATTAGAGGTCCCAAGGTGCCTGCAAAGGCATGTTGTAGGCGTGTCAGCAGGGATGAGCGCCTTACTGCACCGAGTAGCGAGATCAATAGTGTGTTATGACAAGCACAATGTGCGAGGGGAGTGAAGCTCCCCTCAATAGCACTCTTTTTGGAGAGGACATATGATGTACAGGTTACATAGCCTGAATTTTTGCCCCTTTATACATTTCGGACAGATGTGGCACTCTTTTGTTATATATATATATGGATTTTTTCCTTGATCACTTATTTCTCAGTACTAAATGGAATGATGATGTTTATTTGGTTTATAAATATATGCTCTGTGTTCTTTTACATGTTTACCTATGTGTAAGATCTCAATTTATCACATAATTAGCTAGAGAATCTGTGACAACATTTAATTCCCTAAGTATGTGTCTGTATTCAATATAATCAAAGAACCTCTCAAGGCAACGAATCTTCAAATATAGACGTAATAAAGATGGATCACAAATGAAATATATGAGATTAATATAACAAACCACAAGTTGGGAATCGAGGTAAACTATCAAAAGTGAGATACCAATGAAAGAGGCCTCGGTTAATATCCCAATCACAACATGATATTCCACAATGTTATTGGTAGCAGGTCCAAAGCACATTCCCCCCGAACTCACCAACTCATCGGCGAAGGAAAAGATGGTCCAAGTTGCATAAGCCAAATTCTGAGTATGTCTGCTACCACCATCCGCGAAATCAAAACATACAGGAAAAAGTGTTGGCATTTGTGCACAAGATCACACAACGAAATAAGTTGTCGCAGAAAAAAACCTTGACACAAAAGCGTAAAACACACCAAACCAAATTCACACGAAAAGTATGACACATACTTACAAAGAACCACACTAGGATGCCCCTAAGAGTAGTACTTCTTAATATAGATCTCGTTGCGGGGCTCCTTCAGAGGTATTTTGTCATAATTGACTAGCTCGTAGGCCCCTTTTTGTAGCACGTGTTTGACAACATAGGGACCATGCCACATGGGTTCCAATTTTCATGCTCCTAGCTTGTCATGATCTTGATCATAAACTAAGACTAGGTCGCCTTCCTGGAAGGTGAGAGGAAGAACAAATTTATCGTACTAGATTTTGACACGCCTCTTATGTATTTCATTAGCAAGATCGGCGTGTCGACTGGTCTCTTCAAGTTTCCTAAGGTACAAAAAACGTTCTTCTTTGGCAGTAGTGTTTGGAAATAATTCTACAGCTAATTGAAGTGACAGGATTTCGCATTCAATCAAAAGCACTGCTTCCAAGCCGTAAGCTAATTGAAAAGGAGTAAATCTTATTGCGGTCTTAGTGGAAGTCTTGTAGGCCCAAAGGGATGGAAAAAGCTTGAGGTGCTAGTAAGATTTATGTTTCCCTACCATACGTTGGATCATTGATCGCTTTGACCTGACCGTTTGATTGAAGGTAGTAAGGAGATGATTTTTTGTGGAAAAAACCTAATTTTTTGCTTAATTAAGTCATCATATGATTACGAAAATGTGAACAGTGATCAGTAACGATAGCTTTCAAGACTCCAAATCGATAGATAATGTGATTGAACATGAAGAGTGCAACAGTCTTTCCATCATTTAAAAATGTAGGCATAGCCTTGCCTCACTTAGTGAAGTAATCGATGATGACAATAATGTAACCATGCCCCCTATCCAAGGTAGGCTTATATTGCATAAAATCTATGCCCCATTTTTCAAAAGGGCCAACAACAATGACTGGGTGTAATAGAGCAAGTCAAGATCACTTTTAGGATGAAAAACTTAGCAAGGCGAGCACTTCTTGATGGCCTCAATACAATCTTTAACTATGGAAGGCCAGAAATACCAAGCGCGTAAGATATTTTGGGCCATAGCCATCCCAAAGAGATGACCACCACATGCTCCAGAGTGGCAATCATTTGAAATGGTTTCAACCTCATCATAAGGACAACGTCACAAGAGGGAATCAATGCCACAGTGATACAAAGTGTCATCGATGATAACGTAATGACAGGCATGATGACGGATACGATGATGGTCGTTCTGTGAAATTTCAGGCCAGAAACGTTGAGTTTGGAGATACAAAGTGATATCTCCATACCAGGGGTCAAACGCATTGATAAGAAACAAAGACTCATCTGGAAGAGATTCCATGGGCTCAGTATCTATGTCATCACAGGGAAGGTCGCACAAAATCTCAGCAAAGACTAACGATTTCTTAGACTTGGACTTCTCAAATTCTAGATTGAACTCCTGAAGGATCACGATCTAGCGTGAGTATTTTCCCCCCGGTACTTGACGTCGAAGGATCTAGTACATGGGATTAGTGTATGCGATAATGATAGTTTTGTGAAGAAGGATATAGTGACAAAATATATGAACAACGATGGTGGCTTCTAGAGCCAGCTTTTCGACATGAGAGTAGTTGAGTTTGGGACCTGAAAGGCGTTCGCTTAAATAGTAAATTACATGTTCTTGGTCACTATCAATATGTTGAACTAGAACCATTCCAATGGTGGAAACAAAATCAACAAGGTATAAGATATAATATTTGGTGTAATTAGGGGGATGTAACAATGGCGCATGCATCAATGCATGTTTAAGGGCATCAAAATACCGTTGTTCTTGATCATCCCAAATAAAGGGGATACCTTTCTTCAAGAGATGCATGAATGCTTTAGTGACTTCTCCATAATTGTGAATAAAGATATGCAAAAAGTTTGCCTTCCCTTGCAAACTTTGAAGTTGGATAATAGTGGTGGGAGGAGGCAATGAAGTAATCGCCT
>JASDQU010107550.1:148322-164818 GCA_032191745.1 Picea mariana
TAATGGAGCCAAGCCTTAGCACATTTTAGATGAAAAAATAATTTGTAGATTGATCAGTCACAGGAGGCTTCTAGAACTAGGTCTGAAACAGGCCCTTCACTCATTTATAGATCAGAAACAAAGAGGCATGACCTCGTCTGCTAAATTCATTTCAAAATCATGAGGATGGATAGAAGATAGGGGATGAACAAAACTGAAAGAAAAAGCCAGGTATCTAATTCTGATAAATATGGTCTTCCTTTCAATAGAAGAAATAACACCAAACTTCAAATATATGAACACGGGTCTTGTCTCACTCATAGCAAGACAGAGGAAAAGCTATGAACAAATAAAACTTGTAAATAAGGCAAAACAATTAAGATGCAGGTCTTGTTCTACTCACAGCAAAACAGAGGAAAAATTGCACTTTAAGGAATGCTTTAAATTAGTTGTTGGGGTCCAGGTATGAACAATTTATTCACCCTTTTCCTACATTAATTTATTAATCTAGGTGTGTATCCTTTCAAGGCAACACGCAAGGTATATGCAAGGGCAAGAGTACAATTCGTTCTAGCCAAGGGTTTACAATTTAAGATTCAAAACATTACTGTCAACTGGATTAACTACAACTTCTGAAAGGTACTCATAAGAATCATACACTGTAACAGCAAGCATAAGCTAAGAAATAACGAACTGTAACAGCAAGCATAAACTGCTAAATAACACACTGTAACAGCAATCATAAAACTGATAAATAACACACTATAACAGCAATCATAAAACTGATCAATAACACACACAGGAAGACGCAACACCTGATCAGAAGAGTGGGCCCAGCTCTCTGATCAGGGTTGCACTGGTTACAGCAAAGATGAAGACAACAAAATAGGTAATGCTTTATAAATCTGAAAGGGTTATTACAATCTTAATGGGGACATCCCCAGTTACAGGAATAAACTGTCTTTTATACATCAAAAGGGGGAACAACCTCTTTCCCCAAAACACGGTAACTGTACCCTTAAAAATATACATTAGTTGGAGCGGCACCAGTACCAGATAGACAAGATCAACGAAGTGCCCAAGATGGTTCAAGGATCTGCGACTCCAGCTATGCGGCCTCCTTTGGCTTGGTCGTTGTTGTCCTCAAAACAGTTGAACAGCATATATGTCGCGGGATGCTAAGGCCTTGATTCTTGTTCTCCAAAAGTTACGGTCAAACATCGTTTTAGTGTTGCGAATAGGTAAAACTCCGTGACTTCACTTCATTAATAAAATATTCCAATAGATAGGGTAGGGGTATTTACCTCATGGTTTTAGCACAGTAAACATAGGTAAATAAGTGTAAAAATGTCAAAAAGGTAATGGAAATGCGACAGAAAGATAGCCCGATTTGGTGCCCAACATCTCCCCCCAACTAGCCTTCTGCATGCCCTCATGCAGTTCGCCGCTTCCGCAGGTCTGGGTTTCACTGACTGTGGGCTTCCTGAAAATGGGCGAGATCATATTCTTTGGCCATTTCTGGTCCTGGAACTTTAAAACCATCTAAGAGGTGAACGTCTTCCCACCAATCTTCCGGGACGATATATGCTGGAGTGTAATCTTCTACTGGCAACCAAATAGTGGGAAACTGAAACCAGAGTCCCATCCATCGAATCTCGCTTATTTGAACACATGCCACATATCTGGGCACTCTGGGGAGCACCCATGCAAAATTTGGTGCCCCAAAAGGTTCCCTATTCCGGATAGTTGTAGGTGTCATCATCCACCTTTTCTGATAGAAATCAAGGGCTTCTTCATGAAATGTGACTATTTTCTTAACGCAAAGATCAAGGCACCAATTTTGTGTCCTCAGCATTCTGTCTCTATTCGCCTCAATTCCCAAAAAGGTGTTGTGTTTATTGAACATGGTGACTGCCCTTTCAGGTTCTCCTCTTACCATAAACGGCTTTGTAACCTAATTAGATTCAAGTGTGCTAAAATCATTCTGCCAGCTAATCTGGTTGAAAGTGTAAGAGGTGAGGGCCCTTAAATGAATGTCTCCCACATACGGGACCGGATTGAAATCTCTGTCCAGGCGCAGCAGATATCCATGCAGATAAAATTCACACATCAAATGTTGAGTTGGCATGTCGTGGTGCCTCATTATTCGGAGGAATTGTACACCATTTTCTATCTTATAACTAATCTCATTTTTTATGCTCTTCATGCAGAATAGAAGAAAACGTTCATGCAAAAATAAAGAATAACTAGAAGTAGGGGGGCGACATGCCATCACCTCTTGCACCAAACTAAACATCTGCTCTTTATCCGTTTTCAGTTCTGCCACTTGCTTTTCCAGCTGCTCCATCTTGAGTTGCTGCTTCGCATGCCTTAATATCATGATTTCCATACGCTGCACATATTCAAAAACAGTTGTGGAGGCTCGTTCATGTGTTCTTTTGATTTCATTTTTATACTGAGTTGCAATAGATTTCCAAGTCTGCACTTCGATTGTTAAGGCATGCTCACGGTCTTCAAACAATCGCTCGATCGGGTCTATTTGAGTAGCAGTAGAGGTTATGGTTTCCTGGTCCGTCTGAGTTTCTGTTTCTACTCCTATGGTCTTGGGATTTGTAGCTTTCTGCTTATATTTATTCATCTGCTCCTGCAATTTGTGTACCTATTTCCTTAGTTTCCTGACCTCCATCTTAAGCCGCATTGTCTCCTTCAATTGCAGCTGATGTTTTTGTTTGGCTCGGGGTCTTACAACCTTCTCGCCTAGCTCTTCCATTGGCTCATTCATCGGGACCGCTTTGCTTGGTCCCTCCTCTTCACCTACGGCTAATTCCTCTTGTTGCGAGCTCACCGTGATCGGTGGTGTCCCTGCGAGATTCTCTCCTGCTGGTGTATCTGTTTGAGTATCATCCACCTCACACAGTTGTGGCTTTTGTGATAGAATTAGAGGAATGACGGGATCTTCTTCTGAACGTCGAAGGGAACGAATTCGCCTTGCTCCTTTTGGAATAAATGAGAAAAAGGGGAACTGGCAAGGATCTTCAATATTCGGTTCCAAGGTCAACACTAGTTCTTGTGGTTCAGCGACAATCTCATGCCCTAGTTCTCCCAGCACTTCTTCCATGGGCTCTATGGTCAGGGTGGTCATGACCTCTTCTTCATTTTGGTTATTCTCCTCCATCGATTCCATGGTGACAGGAGGTTCTTGTGGGGTACCCTCAGTCGCACTATCGATCAATTCACATGCTCCTGTCTGTTGTGACCCTGCTTCTGTGATTGTCATGCTATCAAATTGTTCTGCTAATTCCACAGGCGAGACTAGTTCTTGTGGTGCAGCCTCTGCCATGGTACTAGTGGGCCTTTCTATGTCATCTTCTGCATCTTCCATTGATTCCATGTTTTTGGCTTGCTCTTGAGGAGCAGCCTCTTCTTTGAATGCTTCAGCTTCCATTTCCATCTCTTTCGGTTCCTCCTGGTCAACATAATCATCTTCACTTGCATTTTCCTCCTCTGCGGCTTCTGGTTCATCTTCCTTAGCAACCACAGCGGCTGCTACTTCTTCCTCTGTGGAGTCCCGAAACAGTTCCCATGGAATCGAGATTTGTCTGATGGCATTCATTACTAACAACTAAACCAGCCCATGGTGGGTGATGGTCGCCAATACCTGTCGTGAATCCTGAGCCGAATGTGTCATTAGGTGAAGGCTTCTCAATAAGAAATAAGGCATATTTAGTGAGAAAGCCTCTGCTTGGGGAAATCGCAGGTGGGTTAGTATTCGAAGATGGTATTTGAATATGGTGGAGTATCTTCCTTCGTAAGTCATATATCTCATGATGAATTCTGCTACCTCTTTCCATGGATGCGGTAGCGAATTTTGATCATATCCTCGACCTTTCTACACAATGCTTTCTCCTGCCTGTAAAAAGGCCTCGGGAAACTCTGGAAGGACAGACCTTCTTGAAAACCATCGATGTCTGTTTTGAGGGAGTCCACTGACTTCTATGATGGCTTCCTCTGTCATAGGAACTTCAATTATGTGGACCCGAGAGCTTCCTTCTCTCAAGTTGAGTGCGAATTATGTCGCGATTTCTTCATTCGACCCTTTCAATCTGTCAAAGTAAACATTACATGCCATGTTCTCAAAGACCTGCCATACCTCCTGATTGTTCCGAACTCTCGTTGTATCTTCAGGTTCATGCTGCACAGATCGTCCACCCATTGTTGCAGAGGCGGAGTTAGCACGACGAATGCAGTTAGCTGGTAGGGGAAAATGACAGGGCTCCAAACCGTTGGCAACTGAAATAACGTCATATCGCTTTTGGGGGCGGTGGCTGAAATAGCGTTGGTATGCTTGGAAATGATGACAGATTGTGGTGGTACTGTCAGAAATTTAATGCAGCGTGTTGGGGAGGTGATCGATTATGATTATGTGCATACGAGTACGCATTTGACATATCAAGTTATGATTACGGAATATCGAAATCATTAGATTTTGTTTGATGAGGATCATGTGTCATAAAAAAAAATCGTGGTATGTCATCATTTGTTATGACGGTTCCCCCCCCCCCAACTTAATTACGGCCATCCACGGCATGCTATGATGTATTTTTGGAATATTTTAATTAAATTTGTAAAAGTAAATGGAGACGTACCTGGGGCCTACCTTATGGTGGAGTGGCAGCACACGGTCTGACGGAGTAACGGCAGCAGGATGTAATGGCAGCAAGGAGTAACAGTAACAGGGAGTAGCAGCAACGATAGAATAATGGCGATGGCGGAGTAGCGGTAGTTGCGGAGTAACAGCACCGGCGGAGTAACGGCAGTTGCGGAGAAATGGCAGTTGTGGAGTAACGGCAATTGTGGAGTAATGGCAGTTGTGGAGTAATGGCAGTTGCGAAGTAACGGCACTTGCGGAGTAACGGCGGTTGCGGAGTAACGGCAGTTGCGGAGTAACGGCAGTTGCGGAGTAACAGCACTGGCGGAGCAACGGCAGTTGCGAAGTAACAGCACCAACGGAGTAATGGTAGTTGTGGAGTAACAGCACTTCGTGAAGTAATCAGTGCACACCAGTGGAGTAACAACAACGTTTTTATAGCAGTATTGGTGGAGTAACAACGTCAAGTGTTACATTTCTCCTGGTCATATTCGTTTGTTATCCCTACAATAATACAAACAAGTAAACATTTACTTATTTATATATATATATATATATATATATATATATATTTAAAGGCAGAGTGACAGTGTCCTTCATTCCAACAATCATTAAATCAGATGAATCAGAGAGGTGTTTGACAAAGGCATTTCTAGAGGCTGGACGGTAGTTTTAGACGGTGTTCGTTTACTAAGAACGAGGTATGATTCTTGTCTATTGTAATTAATCTAACCGTTCCATTGTCGAACACTGCGTCCACTTGGTATGGCCCCCTCCAGCGAGTGAAAATCTTGCCTTTGAAATCCTTAAATCGGGAATCATAAAGTAATGCCCAATCTCCCACATGAAACACCTTACTTTTGATAAATTTATCATGCCACTTCATTCTCTGTTGTTGAACAGTAGTGGTCTTCTGGACAGCTACTAACCGAATCTTGTCTAACTCATTCAGTTGTTCCAGTCGATGTTTATGTGCTTATGATGGGTCTAAGCCTACTTCTAGAGCTGTCTTGAGTGTATTGATCTCAAATTCCACTGGAAACAAGGGGACTTTCCCATAGACTAATTCAAATGGTGAAAATCTAGTTGTGTTTCACCATGTTGTTCTGTACGCCCATAAATCTTTTGGAAGTTTTTGTGCCCAATCCCAACAATGACTTTCTACTGTCTTTGTCAAGATATTTTCCAATACCTTATTTGTGCTTTCTACTTGCCCGTTCGCCTGGGGGTGATAGGGGGTTGTCACTCTATGCTTGACTCCAAATTTCTGCATCAGCTTTCCTATCATGTGAGATGTGAATTATGCTCCTCCATCCGACACAATTTCCCTTGGAGTACCATATCAAGCAAAAATTTCTTCACAAAGAAAGTCTTCCACTACTTGTTTTGTTGCTCTTGTGACCGCTCTGGCTTCCACCCATTTAGTTACATAATCAGTGTAGACCAAGATGTAAGATTTATGATGACAAGGTGGGTTGAAGGGTCCAACAAAATCAATGGCCCATTTCTCAAATGGTTCAAGGACTATCTAGGGTTGTAGAGGCATTTCATCTACTTTCCCAGGTTGTCCCATCCGTTGGCAGCTATCACACCTTCGGACATAGTCTCGGGCATCACGAAGATGGAGGGCCAGTAATATCCCATTTGTAGCACTTTGTGACCTGTTCTTTTATCTGCAAAATGTCCTCCACAGGGTCCATCATGTGCAGCCTTCAATATCTCATAGATATTATCTTCTGCCACACAACGTTGAATCTATTGGTCATCCCCTGTATGAAAGAGATATCCTGCCATCCATGAATATCGGGTACTCTGGTGAATAATCTTCCTTTACTCTTTATATGATAGATATCGAGGCACCTTCCCTGAAGCAAGATAATTAGCAATATCTGCATACCATGGAGTGTTAGCAGATACTGCAAAAAGATGTTCATCTAGGAAATTATCTTCAATTGGTGTATCCTTACCCTCATGTTCTATCCTAGATAAGAAATCTACAACCACATTGTCCTTCCCTGGTTTATCTACTATTGTGATATCAAATTCCTATAGTAACAAGAGCCTTCTTGTGATACGACCAGGAGTAACAAGTTTATTCATTACATACCTGATAGTTGCATGATCAGTATGCACAAAGGTAGGATACCCGGTAATGTAGTGTCGGAATTTTTTGATGGCGTAAATGATAGCAAGGAATTCTTTCTCAGTCACTGTGTAGTGTAATTCAGCCGAAGCTAAATTCTTACTAACATAGTAAAATGCGTATGGTATTTTGTCCTCTTGCTATCCTAATACTGCACCAACTGTTGTTTGGGAAGCATCTGTATGAATATGGAAAGGTAATGCCCAGTCTGGCCCTCTAAGAATTGGAGCGCTACATACCAATTCCTTAATTCTCATAAAGGCTGCATCACAGTCCTCTGTCCACACAAAATTTGAATCTTTTGTTAGCAATTGAAAAAGTGGATGTGCTACTTTAGCAAAATTTTCTATAAAACGCCTGCAATAGCCAGCACAACCAATAAAAATACGTACCTGCGTGGGTGTTTTGGGTGTCGGGAAATGCTGAATTACCTTTGTCTTTGTTGGGTCCATCCAGATTCCTTCAGCTAAGAGCAAATGTCCCAGAACAATTCTTTCTTCCATCATCATATGACATTTTTCCATACTCAACGAGACATGCGCTTGTATACACCTTTCGAGAACTTTTTATAAATTTTTCAGCCCTTCAAAAAATGAATCCCCATATGGAGTAAAGTCATCCATGTAGATTTCAACACTGTTATCTATCAAATCAAAGAAGATTCCCAAAATTGCCCTCTGGAACGTTGCAGGAGCATTACACAGGCCAAAAGGAAGGACCCGGTATGCGAATGTTCCCCAGGGGCATGTGAAAGTGGTTTTATCCTGATCTTCAGGAGCTATCTGGATCTGGTTATACCCACTAAACTCATCTAGGAAGGAAAAAAAAACTTTTTGCCAGCCAATGTGTCCAGAACTTGATCAATAAATGGCAAAGGGAAATGATCTTTCTGCGTTGCCTTATTTAATTCTCGATAATCCACGCATATTCGTTATTTACCACTTTTCTTAGGGACCATTACTAATGGAGAGACCCATTGGCTATCTGAGATGGGATAAATAAAACCTACGTCTAGTAATTTCTGAAGTTCTTCTTTCACGATATTTTTCAGTGCGGGGTTCTTCTTTCACGATATTTTTCAGTGCGGGGTTCATCCTTCTCTGAGGTTGTCTCACAAGACGGAAATCCTCCTTAATATATATATGATGGGTGCATGAATTATCAGGGATCCTCTTCATATCTGTATAATCCCAGGTGAAGGCCTCTTTGTATTTCCGAAGGACATCCACAAGTTGCTTCTTCTGAGGTTCTGATAGGGCTGGATTAATATTCAGGGTTTTTCCTGGTTCTAGTTCTACTGGAACACTTTCACTGGGTGCATCAACTGGTAGCTTCTCTAATCCTTCTGTTGTTTCAATTGTTTCCTGAGTCTCACAGCTTAAGACAGATTCTAGGAATTGTTGATTTGTTTCAAAAATGGAGCAAGGGTCGTCCATAAAAGAGGTAATTACGTCATCTTTCGATTATGTTTTCAACTGAAGGGCTTGTCCAATAGTGAGAACTAGCCTCAATTCCTCATTTTCTGTTTCAGACTCTTTCCCAGGTAAAATTTTCTTRCTTCCTGYTGGTTTTATGGATGRGTTTGGTTTTGCARGTGGGTATAATACTAAGTTCTTAATGTTGTGCCCATTGGAAATAACCATGTGCCCTAATCGACACCCAATGTAAGCATCTGCAGTAGCCAGCCATGGTCTACCCAAGATCAAAGGATGGCCGCCCATCGAAGATTGTGTCTGTAAGACCAGAAAATCTATGGGATAGTGCCATGAATCTATTGAAATTGTTACATCTTCCAACTTTCCTACAGGTTTGATTGTGGATCGATCTGCCAATTCCAATACTGTAGGTGTATGTTTCAAGTTACGAAGACCTAATGTATGCATGGTTTCAGTGGTGATGACGTTGATGGCAGCACCCAGGTCTACCAGCACATTCGAAATCTGTACCCCATTAATCTGTACTGTCAGAATTGGGTTCCCCAGATCTCCATACTTTTCAGGCATTGACTTTCCTGTGATGAAATCTGATAATTTTCCCATAGCATGAATGGTAAGGGGGTCTTTGGATTTCTTTGCAAGTTTCTTTGAACGGTATTCCCTAAGAGTATTTGCATATATTGGCACATCCTTCATCGCTTGTAACAAGGGAATTTTAACAAATAAATTCTGCAGTTCTCCTAATAAATCAAATTCAGCTTGAGGGCTTGATTTACTCAAAGTTAGTCTCTCTGGGTAAGGTGGTTCAGATTGATGTTACTTTACAGGAGATGCCTGATTTCTATCAGTCTGTTTTGACTCTTTACTAATTGGTTCTGATTCGTTACCTTCACTATCGAGTCATTCTATGGTAACTGGAGGAGGTTGAGCATCAACTGTCCACCCTGATCGTAGATTCATTTCATAAAACTCTACAATGGAAATGCTATATGAAGGTAGGTTAAAAATGCCAGTTTGATTAACTCCCCTGCTATTAGGATTCGGATCAGGTTGGATTGGGAGCTGAGGGTGAGCAGGTTGGTTACCTGGAGGCACATTAGAGGGCATTTGGAGTTGTTGTTGTGGCATCGATTGAGGAAACTACCCAAGAGGGGATCCTCGCCAATTTGGAGCCCATGAGGAGCTTGAACTGGTTTGAGGGTTCCACTGTTGCCATGGTGGAAACTGGTATTGTGGCCACATGGGAGGATAGGGCATGCACTGAGGATTCATATTAGAATTGTTGAAATACTGAGATGGATCTGAGTACATACCTTGATTTTCCATTGGTGGTTGAGGTTTCCATGGCTTTCTAGACCCCATGAGGTACAGTTGCTCCATGTCTTTCCCCGTTCCTAGAAATACTACTTTCAGTCCTTGCAGGGAGGGGCATGAGCTTGTTGCATGATTTAGCTCGTAGATTTCACATTCCTCTATGGAGTTTAATGGACATTCCCTCTCTGGATGCTTCTTTCTACATGTCGGGCATAATATTTCCATAGTCTTGTCCAATTCCAGCGGCTTTTGCTTTACTTGCAGCATATCCATCTGTGTTGACAGGGTGCTGAGGATATCCATCCTCAAATTGTCTAGCAGGTTTCTGATTTATGCTTTCGTAACACCTCCGCCAAACCCTTTTACTAAGCAAATTCCTTGTCTGTTTCTTGCAAGTCCTCTTGAGAACTGAATGCATAACTCATAGATACCTTCAAAGATTTCCTTAGAGATGTCTCATTTTCCCACAATGTTCAATAGCTCCATTGAATCCTCACAAAAATATCAGAGGAGGATAATTTTTAGAATTTCCTTATCCAGGTCAGAGTGACCCGACCTCTGTAAGGTGTACTTGAATCGTTCCACACAATCTTCCAAACTCTCGTCTTCTTTTTGTGTGAACTTGAAAAGTTCTTCCTTAATGCTCTGGGATTTACAGTAATCCTGGTATTTTTCCAGAAAAGTTGTTCGCATATCATCCCATGTGGAAATAGTGCTTCGTCCAAGGCCCATGAACCATTACAGAGCCGTCCCTTTTAATGTAGAAGGAAAAAAATTTTAACTTTTGGGCTTCCGTCATGTAATCATACCCTCGGCATACTATGTCAAATTCAAATAGAAATGTGTTGGGATCTTCTGAAACAAGCCCATGAAAGTTTGGTAAGGTTGCTAATGGAATAGGCTTAGTGGGTGCACCAACTCCCAGGTTTCCAATTAGAAACTCGATAGTAGAGGTTGTGGGAGCCATAAATATATTCCAATAATCGTTGGGTATTTCACTAGACTTTGTAGGAGATGGCTGAGGCTTCCTTACCCCTTTGATCTGAGTTGCTTTAACAGCACTTTCCCAGTCCCTTGGTGATGCAAATGCTCCTTTGATCCCTTCTTCTATGTTCTGATGACTTGATCCCTCTGCTATAACCTTCTCTCTCTTGCTGGAGTGGTCTGACTCTGTCGAGGCTCTGCTTGCGACCTCTTCCCCCTCTGCTGTCAGCATAAGATTTCCTTGTTCAGGTATGCCACTAGATGTTTCTTCAACTGCTAGAGGAACTTGATGTATTGTGTCACCCAAGAATGCTATAGGCAGCACTAGTTGATCTATTGATTGTCCCTCAGACTTTACTCTTCGTGCCCTTGGTCTCATGGCTGCATGAGATGATGTTTATGATTCAGCCTTTTCTATAGTCTGCTGGATGAAGGTCTTTCTTCCCAAATCTGGTCATCCCTTCTTTGGGGCTTTCCCTCTGCCCCTGTTATTCGGTTCTTTGTTCATACAAGTGAGGGTTTTGTCATGAACCTACAATGATTTAGTCTTGAAGTAAGGTGTCAAAGGACCATTCCTTCCCCAAGACAAAAGATCTTATGAAAAAGCAAGGCAGCTAAAAAAACAAGAATCTAAGGTTCAAGGCCCGGAGCAGGGCGTCAAAGGACTCTTCCCTCCCCTGGACAAGAACAAAACACACCACAAGAAATACCTAATACCTTTCAAACCTGAAGCAGGGCGTCAAAAGACTCCTCCCTCCTCAGGGTAAAAGCTAGGGTTTCAATAAAAACACAAGGGTTTGAAAGAAATAAATATTAACTCAGGATCTGGAGTAGGGAATCAAAAGACTCCTCCCTCCCCAGGACAAGAGATTGAAAAAAATGCAAAAAAAAAAATAAAAACAAGTAGAAAGATCACCTACACTCAGGACCCGAAGCAGAGTAAGAAAACTCGTTCTCTCCCCAGGATGAGAGATCGACCCTCTGGTTGGTCCGGATTGTTGTCTTGCACCTTGTTAGCCTCCCTGGCAATGGCGCCAAAATGTTGGGGTCCAGTTATGAACAATTTATTCACCCTTTTCCTACAATAATTTATCAATCCGGGTGCGTATCTTTCAAGGCAACACACAAGGTATATGCAGGGGAAAGAGTACAATTCGTTCTGGCCAAGGGTTTACAATTTAAGATTCAAAACATTACTGTCAACTGGATTAACTACAACTTCTAAAAGGTACTCATAAGAATCATACGCTGTAACAGCAAGCATAAGCTAAGAAATAACGTACTGTAACAGCAAGCATAAACTGCTAAATAACACATTGTAACAGCAATCATAAAACTGATAAATAACACACTATAACAACAATCATAAAACTGATAAATAACGCACACACAGGAAGATGCAGCACCTGATCAGAAGAGCGGGCCCACCTGATCAGAAGAGTGGGCCCAGCTCTCTGATCAGGGCTACATTGGTTATAGCAAAGATGGAGACAGCAAAATAGGTAATGCTTTATAAATCTGAAAGGGTTATTACAATCTTAATGGGTACATCCCCAATTACAGGAATAAACTGTCTTTTATACATCAAAAGGGGGAACAACCTCTTTCCCCAAAACATGGTAACCGTACCCTTAAAAATATACATTAGTTGGAGCGGCACCAGTACCAGATAGACAAGATCAACGAAGTGCCCAAGATGGTTCAAGGATCTACAACTCCAGCTATGTGGCCTCCTTTGTCTTGGTCCTTGTTGTCCTCAAAATAGCTGAACAGTAGATATGCCGCGGGAGGCTAAGGCCTTGATTCCTGTTCTCCAAAAGCTGTGGTCAAACATCATTTTAGTGTTGCGAATAGGTAAAACTTCGTGACTTCACTTCATTAATAAAATATTCCAATAGACGGGGTAGGGGTATTTACCTCACGGTTTTAGCACAGTAAACATAGGTAAATAAGTGTAAAAAGGTCAAAAAGGTAATGGAAATGCGACAGAAAGATAGCCCAATTTGGTGCCCAACATTAGCTACAACAGAAGTATTATTGAATTGTAACCATTACAAGCCAAATTAATGAATGGAAGGAAGAAAGAGAAGTAATGAAAACTTCAGAAACAATAACACAGGAAGAAGACAGAATTAGACAGTGACAATTTTTAGAATCTCTTGGAATTCTGTTCTATATTTGCTGAAAAGAAATGCATTACAAACCCAGCCTCCAAAAGGCTCTCGGGCTGATCCCCCCCTTCTTTTCTTCTTTAAGAAGATACAATAATATAAGTCTTTTACCCTCATTAAAATAACTAAAAACCGATTCAAATTACAAAATAAATCCCTCTAGAAATGAGCAGGTATCTCATGTAGGTATTGAGGTCGAAATCCTTCCAAAATATAACAGTTACCATCAATATCGGAAACTTTCTGCCATAGAAAATGGGCCAAACTGCTGAAAACTGGGGCTGCGGTTATGGTTTTGTATATCTCAAATAGTAATAGTTGTGTATAAACTGAAAGAGGTTTTTGTGCATATATTTGTTCTGAGAAAAAATTTCTCTCATTTCCCTGAGATACATTTTCATTTTCCCCAGATCTGCATTTTACAAACATGTGTCAAAACAAGAAAATATGAGATCCGAAAATTAGGGCTCGGAGATGGATTTGATTCTCCCAATATGTGACACCTATAGGAAAACTGAGAGAGACTATTGATCTATGATGTGTTAGGCACAAAATCCTCTGACCGTTTCTCAAAATGATCCTCCATTCGCTCAGAATCATCATTTGAAAATGATGACTCAGCACAGTAAAAAACGTCATATTTCTGAAAAAAAAACTCACCTTTAGGGGGAATTTTGACTGCCTTCCCAAGATCCAAATGAAATTCTGAATACACCACTAGAAATATTAGGATCTGTAGATGTCGATCAAATATTCAAACTTGGAAAACGGCCTCTCTAAGGCTGAGAAAAATGGTTTTTTCCCAAGGAAGGTTTTTGCATATGAAAAATCTGCGATTTCGGTGGCTAACAGGCCAAAAACAAGGGTATCTTAGCTGCCAAAAGTCCTGGATTTCGGCGGCTAACAGTGCAATTTCGGTGGCTAATAGGACAAAAACAAGGGTATCTTAGCTGCCGAAAGTCCTGGATTTTGGTGGCTAACAGTCCGATTTCAGAGCGTCGTAAGCCACCAAAAGTCCTGAAACCCCGATTTCAGCTTTCGGGTTTTGGGAAAATGGGCAGTGGTCAAAATATTTATGTCATCCAAACCCCCGACTACCGAAAACCCGAAATGGTGATGTGGCATTTTTGTAAAACCTTAATATAGCGATTTTATGTCGTTTATTGCATTATTTTCATGCCTACTCGTGAGCTCTTCCTCTATGTGGCTTGATGCATGGCGCTTGAACGCTTGGTCTCAGACAATACACTTTCGGCAGCTAATGGCATATGAAACCTAAGATTTAAGCTACCGAAATTCTGCACTTTCGGTAGCTAAACACTATAAATTTTTTCCTCCTAAGCTATCGAAAGCCAAAATTTCGATATTTGTTCCAACAGAGGATATGGAAAACAATTGTCATTTTCCATATTTTGTGTTGAAAGACAATTTTCTCGCACAAGGAAAAGTATCTAAGGGCCTAGAAGATTACATTAGCTCAAGAAAAAAAGATATCAACTCTCTATCTAAAATTAATGAAGTAGCCATCCAAAATTTTGTTGAATCTCCTACCAAAGATGTGACATTAATCAAAAATTTACTGCCTAATATGGAGAAGTTTGAAAAAATAATGTGGCATAGTGTTGCATCATATAAGGCCCCTTCGAAACATCATAATTTTCCCCAAGGAGATGCATTGAATCAAATGTTGGAGGCATGGACTGCATATGTTATAATATGGAGAAAGGAGAGGGTTGAAGCTTCCTCAATGTAAATGTGTTGAACCTGCATAGAATAGATCTAGCTAGAAAATACTACACACATTTGCAGAGAGAAATTGAGAAAGAAGAAGAAGGAGAGAAAGAATGGAAGAATTCTCATTAACCATTATGAATAATGAATAATTTACACATGATATACTCTGTATAACTCAATGAGTGAACACTGGAGGAGAACCAATGCACCATAGTGGTGGTATAGAGTGATATGGACACACACCAGTAGTTACAGGAGTGAACTACCAACTAGTCTAGTCTCTCAGGCAGTTACGAGAGTGAACTACCACCTAACTGAGTTAACTAGTCAACTAGTCTTCAATTAACTGATTAAACAGAGAGTAATGAGGAGTAGATTAGGGAATCAAGGGTAATGTGACGGTTTGGTGATGATCCCAATGCAAGTGCCCATTAGCTGGTGATGATCCCAATATTGCATGGTGACAAAACCAATGCAACATCTATACTCAACTCAACTAGTCAAACTGAAGTGTCAACTAAAAGAGAATATTCTCCAAGTCGAATATTCTCCCCTAAAATATTGGAGACTGGATAATGACTAATTATGACTAATAAACAAGGAAAAATAAATCCTAGGTGTCTATGAAGTCACTACTACATATGGGCGGATTATTCCACGAAATTTGTCCACGCTTCCACTAGTTTCATCTTTTTTTTTAAACAGGGCAGGATTTTCGTCGATATTGCCACGAAAGTTTGTCACAATATCCACAAAAATCTTATTTTAACCTAGTCTCAATTTTCGTGGAAATATCGACGATCTTTCGTGGCAATATCCACAAACTTTTGTGGCAATATCCACAAAAAAAAATTCTATCTCATTGGTCGGTGTTAACGGCTAGTTGTCTATTTGATCTATATATACGTGACTTTAAGAGTCTTTGCGACACAATTGCTATAGTTGTGACAGTGTTCTTGGATTTTGTTTGAGCTGTTTATTTTTTCCGTCTCCCACCAGTTGAACAAATCCAATTCTCGATCTACATAGCTCGGATTTTGAACTTGCAAGGTTAGTATGTTATTTTTTATTGATGTACTCATTTAACTTGTAAATTTTTGTTCAAATGTCCAAATTTCATGTAGCTTGTTTTTTCCTTGTTAATATATTATAATATGTGTAGTACCACATTTCATGTCTTTGGTTTTTGGATCTAGTTAGTATATTCTATGGAAAAGGGTATGTGGATTCCATAATATTCTAGGTTTATGGAATTCACATACCCTTTTCCTTTCAATTGTAGCTATAATCTCTCTCTCTTTTCATTGAAATTTGAGGAAGCCTCTGATTTCAATGAAAGAGGCATAATCTCACCAAATATTCAAGAAGAGACTATTCTGAAAGCTTCACCTCACCCAGAGGAATATTAATAACATTTCCCTCTTCCTCATAAATTATTTGCTATCCTCAACATATTGTAATAAATAATGGGTAGGTTGGCATTAGTGACAAGATAGCATGTTGATATTACATATAATTATTAATGTACGAGAGATCATCCATTATTTAAGCATGAAAAACAAAACCCAAGACTAAATATTGTGGTTGACGTGATCGGGTCTATACATTTTCCAAAACAAAGTACGAGAATTTCCATTATTTAAGCATGCAGAACAAAATCCGAGGCTTAACGTTGGGGTTGATGTGATCGGGTGTCTACATCTGGACAATGGAGAAAGTGCACTCATCAACTCATTGGGAGATGAAATAAAGTCTCAAAATCCAAAGTGTATTCTTACATTTACTACACATAGAATGTCGGTAACATCAATCATTATTTGTACTTTTAATTAATATGTGGCTATTTGTGGATTTTTAAAAAACAAATAATTTTTTTTTTTTAGTTTTGTGGTTAATTGTCACCTCCAACCAAGGGAAATTAGTCACTTCAGAGTTTTTGACCAATCAAAAAATAGAATTTTGAATATTTAAAAATAAAAAAATATTTTATTTATATATAAAATTCTCATTAATAAATATTTATTGAAAAACATTATAAAACATTGTTAAATTTTTTGTAAATTTACAAAAGTCAAAATGATTTTGAC
>JASDQU010107550.1:170441-180995 GCA_032191745.1 Picea mariana
CAACACATCATAATTTAAACCAACCCAGCCCAATTGTGGATGACAAGTGGTTGGCATTCTTTTTTTAGTGGTGAATTTCTAAGATTGACATTTTGTCTACAAAACAACTTAGAGGCTAGTGTATGGTGTCGAGTGATTCAAGTTTGATAAATTTTGACCACTTTTGTTAAATGGTGTGTAATTATTTTCCATGGTTATTCAGTACACAATATTCTATAGTACAAATTGAAACATATCTATCTTAATAGTTAATCGATAATGTAAAAAAAACATGTCAAAATGTCTTAGAAGAAATAATTGTGAAGATTGTAGGTCACTGCAAATAAACATATCATAATCGAAAGGAGTAGTTAAAATATAAAAAATTGATAACTTAATGTTTGGTATGGTGTATGTAAGACAATTACTTGTCAAGACAAGGATTTGTCACAATAAACGAAAATGACAGGAATCTTGCTCGGTTAAGAGCGGCATTAGAAGTGAGGGGCGATGGAAAATGTTATTGCCCTTGCTATGATTGCAGAGGTTTGCAAAAAATAAGACTTTTAATAAAAACAACCCAAAGACATTGTAGGGAGAAGGGGCACGCCAAAGGGGGTTATGAATATCGTCCCTTCGTAAGAGGATTCAATATTTAATGTATTCTCTGTAATAATTAGTATGTCATGAATTTTAGTAATATTTCTTATCGAGATTTTTATATTTTCTATACACACTTACTTTTTTATGTTGTTTTTAAATACATAGATGATGCCCCAAAAATGTCGACCTCCAGAGAGTTATTTGCCAAGTACTAGAAGAAATACTACTTTACAGGGAGATGAACTTCGAGATCATAATATTGAAGCTGTTGATCAAGTTATTAATGATGATATGGATGGAGATAACATTAGTGATTCAAATAAGGATGATGAGATACATAGATTGATCCAAGACACATTTTATCCAATGGATGAGGACAACTAGGATGATAGTCATGATGTTGATCTTATACTCGAGAAGTCACGTCAACCTATTTATGAAGGCTCAACAACAAATATTTTATCTGCTATATTGTTGTTGGTGAACCTAAAGGTTTTAAATGTTTTATCAAACACATGTCTCACACAGATACTAAGGTATTTAATTTGTTAATTATTTATGCCTGCATCTTCACAAATACTTAAAAGTTTCAATTTTTTCCTTTATTGCTATTGTTTTCTAATTTGTAAATTAGTATATTGGATGATATATTGATGATTAATATTATTTACATTGAATTATTGTTTAGAATTTTGTATATTGTTAGGTGATGTTCTATTACCGACGTCAAATATTTTTCCACGCACATATCGAGAAATATCTGTGATTATGAAAGAAATTGGAATGGACTATCAGGCTATTGATGCATGCCCTAATAATCATATCATATATTATGGACAATATGCATTATAAAATGAATGCCCACAATGTTAAATAAGTAGATATTGAACTGATAAAGCATCAAAGAAGGTGCCTCACAAAGTTTTTCATTATATTCTAATAATTCCACGTTTCCAGCGGTTGTTCAGGTTCTAAAGTATAGCACAGTTTATGGATTTCCATGCAAAGAACATAAGTCAAGACAATGTTCTTCGAATGGCTACAGATGGTTCTGCATTGAACTACATCGAAGAAAAGTGGCCAATTTTTAAAGAACAACCTCGTAATGTTAGACTTTCGTTGGCAGCTAATGGTGTCAATCCATTTGGAGAGCTTCATTCTACGTACTCAGTGTGGATTGTTTTTGTTATAAACAATAACCTTCCTCCTTGGATGTCGATCAAGAAAGAGCACACAATGTTGGCAATGATTGTTCCAGGTATTTAATTATATTTTATTTGCTTTAAAGTATGACAAAATATTTCATTTCTTTGTTTCATGCATGGTAATTATTTATTTTATATATCACGACATCTAGATAAGTATAATTAATCATGCAATATGTTGAACCAATTAGGTAGGTACCAGTTTAAATATATGAACTTATATATTAAGCCTCTCATCGATGAGTTGTTGAAGTTATGGGCTGGTGTCACTATGTATGGCATCTCTAGACCAATAGGGAAAAAACGATTTCAATTCCATGGAATACTATCATGGACAATTCATGATGCTCCCAGGTTAACACATTTTTGTGGTATATTGTTACTTTATTTTGTGATTTAATATTATATACATTTATTCAAAAAATCATCCATTATTTTAAAGTGTAACTCTAATCTGATGCTACATTTATTCATATATCTTGTAGGTCATCAAACAAAGGGTAAATTTGCATGCCCAATTTGTGGTCCAAGGATAAAATATCGTCATTCAAGGAGTTTAGCAAAGGAAGTGTTTGATGAGTATAGGCACTTTCTGCCTAATAACCATAGTTATCGAACTATAGACAAAGACAATTTCAATGGTAAAGAAGAAAATGGGAAAAAACCACTTATAATGACACCTTGCCTATGGAAGTTGGAATATATTAGAAATTGTCAAGGTACGCAAATTATTTATGTATGACCTATTATATAAATCTTTGGTTAATTTCATTAGTATTAATTTCATCTTGTCCCATTAATTAGTGTTAATTTAAATTTGTTGATGTTTCATGAATGTCGTTAAGGCATGAATGGGCTTCCACGAGGAATGAAAAGTTACCTGATGCAATTAAGTATATTGCCATACTACGTTCACCTACAAATAGCTCATTTGTTTGATAAAATGCATATCGGGAAGAACGTAATAGAATTGTTATGGAGAATATTAGATGGAAGGACTAACAAAGAGAGAAATGGAAAGATTTGTTGTGACATCCAGGAAGCTAATCACGCATTGCAAAGTGTTATTATTAATTCTAATGGCGATGGTCGTGAACAAAATACTAGTCTTCCTTGGTTATTGATGGAGCAACATAGCAATATTGTAAAAGAGGTCATTCAAAAAATTAGGTTTCCAATGGGGTTTTCATCGAACATACAAAATATCTTAACTAAAAAAGGTGATTTTGGTGGGGTTAAAACACGTGACTGGCATACATTCAGTAAGTTAATTAGTAGGTTATAATATATTTCCTTATTGGTACACATTTTTTGGAAACAAATAATAATTATTTGTTTTTTGTTACAGTATGTTCTACCTTTATCTCTCCCAGATGACTTTGACAACAACATAAAAAAAATTATTTATGTACTTGGAAATTACATAGGTAAGTATTGTTTTATAGGGAAAATGTACTTCTTATGTGATTTGGAAACAAATAATAATTATTTGTTTTTTGTTACAGTAGGTTCTACCTTTATCTCTCCCAGACGACTTTGACAACAACATAAAACAAATTATTTATGTTCTTGGAAAATACATGAGGTAAGTATTGTTTTATAGGGAAAATGTACTTCTTATGTGATTTGTAGCGGAACTTATTGACATATTATATTTTATCTGCAAATTTATGTATGACTTGATATTATTTTATTGCATCGACATTTGTTGGGGGCTATCATCAAAAGAAATCCACAAAGAAGATATAAGGTATTGGAAGAGAGAAATTTTTCGACTAATGTGTCAAATGCAATAGTATCTACCTCCAAAAATTTTCAATGCACAAGAACACTACCTCATACACCAAGTTGAGGAGATTGAATTATGTGGACAAGTACACAAAAGGTCTATGTGGATGGTGGAGAGGCAGTTGAAGTCATTGGAGGCTTTTGTTAGACAAAGAGCACGTCCAGAGGGTTCTCTGGATGAGGGATATATGGTATATCAATGCATGGTGTATATTAGTCAATATCTACCTAAATTAGCAGAAAATATGAATGTGCCTCACATTTGGCATCTCGACTCCATCAACAAATTTGAAGGGAGGTCATATTGGGAAAAGGTAAAATGAGAACTGTGAAAGGTAATTATTAGATGTTGACATAGATTTAATATATTACACATTTATTAAATTATTCATTTATTAACAATAACTAATTAATGATAATAAATTGTTATGCTATCCTATAGTTGCTCTAGAGTGGGATGCTTTACATTTATACATTGCAAACAACCTTGATTGGATGGAGCATTGAATAGAATATACTGGAGAATACTTTGGTAGTTTATCATGGGAAGGGGTGAGTAAGATGATTAATACAACACATCGTCATCAAGATCAATTTCTCGATATTACATCAAGGGAAGTTGATTTATCCTTTTGTTTAAAAGATAAATAGGAAAGTTAAATTTTTTACCCACATTTTCCTAGTTTTTTCCCAATTTTTCAATGTATTTGGTTTGTTTAATTATTGACATATATATTTAGTATGTCTAATAGAAGGATTATTAATTGGCAATTTATTTTTTACTTTTTGTCTATGTTGCAGTTGAAACATCACAAGGCTATGTGGTGTAATGGTTGTAAATTTTGTATCAAAATGTTGGATGATAAGATAAAAACCTCAGATTGTGGGATAACTGCAGTGTTTAAGGTCACCAACATTTCCTTTAGAAGGAAAGAAATCTGGAAGAATCTGAGAATAGGTACTATGGCCATTTGGAGGATATAATTGAGTGTGATTTTAATTCCTTTAAAATATTTTTGTTTGAGGTTAAATGGTATAGGCTACGGACGAATGAACGTGATCCTGAAAGAACTGTTATTGAGCATGATAATGGATTTACCATGGTTAATACAAGGGAATTTGAACCGAGTATAAAGCCTTATGTTCTTCCAAGTCAATGTGAGCAAGTATTTTACTCAGAGGTACCTGGTAAAGCAGGTTGGTCATACATTTTTAGATATGATCCAAGAGGAAGACCAGTAAAGTACAATCATGTATCTGAGGATGAAGATAATGATGAGGAAGAAAATCATGATTATGAAGATCAAGAGCAGGTGGCTCACGTAGTCGATGTGACAGATGAAGAAGTTGATCATCCAAATGTAGGATACAACAATCTCATTGACGATATCGATAACTATAGTAGAAAAAATGACGTTGATGATAATGTTTATAAGAATGAGCCTTTCACCAATATCAATTCTGAACCAGATCCTGATAGAAATGTTGAGCTGGATGAAGAAGAAGATGACTGATATTTAATTGTTGAAAGGAAGAGGTATGTGTTTATATCTTTTATACGATCTTTATATGTTTTTATTTTGTATAATATAGTATATGATACATGTTCTTTAGAATTTCAAATTAGGTAATATGGGGAAATTGAGAGTGATGTGAGCGGGGGGGGGTCGCATAATTAGAGCTTCCACCTTCACGTGGTTGTCCCTGTTTAGTAGAGAATGAACTATTCTCAAAACCAAGAGGAAATCTGCGTGACTTCATCTAATCATACCAACTATGTAGGTATTTCCATCATCAATTCATCATTATCATTCCCAAAATTATCATTTTCCAATTATCTTATACAAATTTTACAAGGAAATTGTAATAGGACTAGATACAGGCAATAGTGACCTGTGAATGGGGCCAATGTTGAAATTTGACATGGATAGACTATTCACATTCCTTAACGATATGGGAGGCTTTTTGGACTCAAATTTGACTCACACACCCACTTTCTTCCATAATCAATTCATCATGTAAAGCATAAATCCTAATTTAGTGGAGTCATCGATTTGTTCCTAGTGAATGGATTCGTTGTTGTTGACATGGAATGGGACAACACATGTACTTTCTTGATTTTATTCCTTCACTTGATGTGGGACTGGTCAGTCTTATCCTTGAATTGAAAGTTGCCCCTAGTCTTAGTCGTCACCCTTCATAAATGTTGTCACCCAACGATCATTATATAAGAAGGTTGGAGGCATGTGGTCATTGGGATCATGAGTCTTTTTAACCCCACAATAACAAGGGACATTAATTGATAAACTTTGAATAGATTGAAAGGTGTGTGTAATTGAAAATACTAACAACCCAAAACTAAAAGGGATCAATACATTGACTGTCAATGAGAGTTGATCTCGTCGTGGTGTGTAGGAATAGGCCTATCACCTTCAAAATTATCATTATCCAATTATCTTATATAAATTTTACAAGCAAATTATACTAGGACTAGACATGGGCAACAATGACCTGTGAATGGGGCCAACGTTGAAATTTTTTCAAATTGTTTCTGACTGCATTGACATTTGACATGGATAGACTATTCACATGATTTAACAATATGGGAGGGTTTCTAGACTCAAATTTGACTCACACGCCCACTTTCTTTCATCATCAATTCATCATGTAAAGCATAAATCCTAATTTAGTGGAGTCATCGATTTGTTCCCAATGAATGGATTCGTTGTTATTGACATGGAATGGGAAAACACATGTACCTTCTTAATTTTCTTACTTCACTTGATGTGGGCCTAGTCATTCCTAGCCTTGAATTGAAAGTTTCCCCTAGTCTTAGTCGTCACCCTTCATAAATGTTGTCACCCAATGATCAATATATCATAAGGTTGGAGGCATGTGGTCATTGGATCATGAGGCTTTTTAACCCCACAGTAAAAAGAGACATTAATTGATCAACTTTGACTAGATTGAAATGTGCGTACAATTGAAAATACTAACAACCCAAAACTAAAAGGGATCAATACACCGACTATCAATGAGAGGTGATCTCACCATGGTGTGTAGCAATAGGCCTAACACCTTCAAAATTATCATTCTCCAATTATCTTATACAAATTTTACAAGGAAATTGCACTAGGACTAGACATGGGAAACAATGACCTGTGAATGGGGCCAACGTTATAATGTTTTCAAACTGTTTCTGACAGCATTGAAATTTTACATGGATAGACTATTCGCATGCCTTAACGATATGGGATGGTTTTTGGACTCAACTTTGACTCACACACCCACTTTCTTCCATCATCAATTCATCATGTAAAGCATAAATCCTAATTTAGTGGAGTCATCGATTTGTTCCCAATGAATGGATTCGTTGTTGTTGACATGGAATGGGACAACACATGTACCTTCTTAATTTTCTTCCTTCACTTGATGTGGGCCTGGTCATTCCTAGCCTTGAATTGAGAGTTTTTGCTAGTATTAGTCGTCACCCAATGATCATTATATCATAAGGTTAGAGGCATGTTTTCATTGGGATCATGAGTCCTTTTAACCCCACAGTAACAAGAGACATTAATTGATCAACTTTGACTAGATTGAAAGGTGCGTGCAATTGAAAATACTAACAACCCAAAACTAAAAGGGATCAATACACCAACTGTCAATGAGAGGTGATCTTTCTATGGTGTGTAGGAATAGGCCTATAACCTTCAAAATTATCATTCTCCAATTATCTTATACAAATTTTACAAGGAAATTGTACTAGGACTAGACATGGGCAATAGTGACCTGTGAATGGGGCCAACGTTGAATTTTTTCAAACTGCTTCTGAATGCACTAAAATTTGACATCGATAGAACATTTGCATGCCTTAAATATATGGGAGGGTTTATGGACTCAAATTTGACTCACACGCCCACTTTCTTCCATCATCAATTCATCATGTAAAGCATAAACCCTAATTTAGTGGAGTCATTGATTTATTGGGTTTTAGTGTTCTGAGTGAATGGATGTGTTGTTGTTTACATGGAATGGGAAAACACATTTATTTTCATCTCATTATTCCACATATAACCATAACCATACGTCAAGTATAACTCAACCGCAAAGAGTCTTCTTGTGAGGGCTTTGACCATAAGGGGACCACTTTGGAGTTCATCCATTTGTACACCTTATCAACCATGATAAGACAATAAAGATTCATCTTTACATCAATCCAACAATGCATCATATACCAATGGAACCACATCAATCCAACTTGATCTATGCATCATGTATCAATGAAAACTATGACAAGACATGTATACATCAAACCTTTGGCCTTTAAAATCACTCAATCAACCTTTGGAATCAATCAATTACTTGAAATCAATCAATCAATCAATCAATCATTCTTTGGCATCAATCAATCACTTGACATCAATCCTTTGACATCAATTAATTAAACTTTGGCATCAATGACAACATGATCCAACATAGTACCCAAGGAAAAAAGTTGTTATAAGGATTCATGTAATAGTACCTATAGTTTATGTAAAACTTAATTAGGAGGAATGTCCCTCATCGTAATCAATTCCCTCCTTCCATTTTGTGGAAATTATTCTTTAATTGGACCCCATGCAGAGTGACTTGTGAATGCAGCCAACGTTGATATTTTTTTAGTTTGTTCTTGTATGAATTGAAATTTGGCATGGTTATAGTAGATGCATGCGTTGATGGTATGGGAGGGTTTCGAGATTCAAACACGAATCAAACAAATAATTTGACAATAAAACAACAAAATTAGAACCTAATTGTGAAGGAGATGAACTTATCCATTTTTTCCTTGCTATGCTCGAGGACATGGTTATAAGTGGAGGTCATTTATTGTTGTGAGCTACACATGCAACAACTTATGGATCCTAATTTTAATGGACCATTTTATTGGTAGGACCTCAATAGCCTCTTGATTCTATCTCTATAAAGAGCCTATAAGTGACCTTCAACAAAGGAAAAAATAAGTTCCTTTGTTTGACATGTTGTCTACTCCATTGTCTTCCTTTCCCCCAAAACAATTCTAATGAATAACTTTCCCATGCATCTTATGGCCATATATATGAGTTAAATTCCCATTTTGAAATAGGACACTTACATCATATAACATTGGCCAATCATGCCAAAGGGTCCAATCAATAGGTCAGTTTTGTCATGATTTCCCTGGGTACATGTAACATTGTTAAGGATATTTTGTCATGATGAAACACATGAGTTGCAATTACAAGGATCATTATAGGCCCAATTTAAAATATTGAGCACAACAAGAATGATCCTTGGGGCCTAAGCCATGATTGACGATGAAGAACTAAGGATTTAGTCCCTAATACAGGATTCATGGGCCCTAATTGTGGATACACATGGCCTATTTTTGGAGTTACAAGGATTGATTGTATATTTAGGGCCTAAAAGGGATCCATATTTCCTAAATAATTACATTTGTGGCCTAATTATGGATCTACAACACATGATTAGGTATATATAGAGCATAATTAGGGAATTGAAGGGCCTTGGTTGTTTTCCTCCTAGTTTTCTTTGGGATTATTTCTTCTTCTACTTCATCCTCCTCTTATTGTTGGTGTTCCTTTTTCTAATTCAAAACTACATAGGGTTGAGATAAAACGCTATATGGGAGTGAATCATTTTTTTCATGCAAGGCCATAGGGGGTAGAAGGGTCAATTCAATATTTTGGGTTTCCATAGGAATCAAAAGAGGTTCAATTAAGGGAGGCACAAAGGATTGATGAGTAAGGAAGGGAGGAGGATAGAATGTAATGCTTCTTTTTATGCATTTTTTTTCAACCATAGGTTTTCCCCATATATGAAGGTATACATACCCTACCCCCCTATGTATTTGAACCTATGACCTCCAAGTAGTATACACATATTCAAGGGTTAGGCATGTCAAGGTTCATAGGAATCAATGGGTACACAATGTCTAGGACCATAATTATTAGTGGTCATAGAATATTAGTGGCTTAATGGTTAGTGGCCATAGTGCCTTAGGGGTTAACATGATTGTTTGGGTAATAATGTGTGAGGTAATGAATGGGTTAGGGGAGACCATTTAATTCAAGATTCATGGAGATTGGGGGGTATACTATGTCTAAGGAGGGTTATAGTGATCGATATTTTATACCATGACATGATACTTTAATGCCAAAGATATTGTTGACCATAAATAACATATTAATTAACCTCATACTTTTCTAAATGCATCATAATAATAATTTAAAATAAATAAAAAGGGTGAATTAAGAGATCAAGGGTTATAGGGGTTAAGAGTCATAGTGTATTAGAAGGGTCAATCTATTATGATGTTACTATGCTCAAAACCATAATGTATTCATCTTTTAGTGTGTTTGAGGTCACACTATTTTCACTGGGGGCAATTGTTTCAGGAGTCATAGGGATTAGAGGGTATACCATGTTCAAGTTTATAGTGATTGGGGGTTATATAGTAGTTCCTGGAATCCCTTCTTCCCCTTATCACCAAGGATGTATCCATGACTATGCCTAGAAATGAGGATGAATCCATCCAAAAGGAATAATTATACAATATTATTTATTCCCAATTGGGGTATCTCTATAATATCCTTCCTAGTGCCCCTCGCTCTCAATCAGGTGACAAGGATGTATCCATGAGTATATCTCGGGGGCTATGAGTTAGGGATTATATATATATATATATATATATATTATAATTTATAATTTATAAATTATATATAATAATAATAATAATAATATATTTTTAAGGTCAGGGGAAAGCCACACCAAATTGGTGTATGAGACCCCCTTGTTTGTGGGACAAGGGACCCCCCTTAGCCCAATGATTTTATCGGTAAAGTCTACGGAGGTATACATACCCTACCCCCCTTTGGATTTGAACTTGTGACCTTTTAAGAGGAAACACATGTTCTTAACCATTAGGCCCACTCAGACTCAT
>JASDQU010107550.1:198261-237088 GCA_032191745.1 Picea mariana
TGCTGGACTTAATAGCCTCTTCGCTGCGGAATTATGCTTCATCATCCTTCCGAAATAGTTCGATGTGCATACGGACCAACAGAGCTACAAAGGTTGAATACTAGAAAACAATTAGAAAACACATTTATCCTCACAAGTCCAAAGAAATTGGAGAGAACAAAGCAGCCATCCAAACAACAAAAGGAGCATGACCTACCTTTATGGAGACGTAATTGTTAAACAGAGATGGCCTAAGAGGAGCTTGTTTGAGAGCTTCTTCAAATCTGCAAGTGAATTGGAATTTGGTAACGTTGTTGGGACTAGAAAAACATGATTATGTTTTTTCATGATATGCTTGATATATAGATTAATGTTTTTAGTTTAGGCTAGGTAATGAAACAATGAGAATTTCATAGTCCTAACTATTTAGGATTGGATGTTGGAAACAATCTTTCTATTTGGGGGAAATAGAAATAACAATACGTTACTTACCATGTTTATCCAAGATCTTCATAATTCTGCACGGTATATAATGAAAAATGTAAACACCGCGTAGACTGACAAAGAGACTGCGCGGAAATACCAATAGATTGCGCAAACAAAAAAAGGAGACACCAACATACCAAAAAGATGAATGTTCATAGTGCATTAATTAAGGTAAAAATGGCTGAGTTAAATAAGNATTCAACAATTATAAACAATAGCACTGATAAGTGTTGTCTTTGAAAATAAAAAATGGTTTTGCCCAATGGATTTGTCAAGATGTCTGCGAGTTGATTTCGTGAGCCACAAAATTGAAGAGTGATTTCACCATTATTGACTAGCTCACATATGAAGTGATAACGACTCTCAATGTGTTTTCTTTTCTTATAAAAAACATAGTTTTTTGGTAAAGCAATTGTTGAAGTATTGTCACAGAAGATAGGAGTTGGCTCACTTTCTTTATCTGACATGTCATTCAATAGTCTTCGCAGCCACATAACTTGAGAGGAAGATGAAGTATCAACAACATACGTTGCCTCTGTAGAAGATATTGGGACAATGGGTTGCTTCTTCGATGCCCAAGAAATCAGATTCGTGCCCAGGTGAAAAGAATATTACCCTGAAGTGCTTTTCCTATCATCTAGTCTGTCTACAAAATCACTGTCAATGTAACCAGAAAGATGATTATCTTCATACTGAGTGTACCATAAACGAAAATTGAGATTTCCAGCAACATATCTCATAATCCTTTTGGCCATTTTCGAGTGAGAATCTTTGGGAGATTCCATGAACCCGAAAACAAAGCTGGTTGCATAAATAATATAAGGCCTACTTGTTGTAAGATACAACGGGCTACCTACTAAACTTTTGTACAAGGTAGAATCCACTGTAGGGGCTTCATCTTACTTGCTCAATTTTTTTCCTAGGGGTATAGGGGTTTCTGTTGTATTGCAGTCCTTCATGAAGAATCTTTTGATGATATATGCTGCATACTTTTGTTGACACACAAAAATCCCTTTGGTGGATTGGTCAACCTCAATCCCTAAAAAATATTTCATTATGCCAAGATCTGTTATCTCAAACTCAAATTGCATGGCATGTTTAAAGTTGGCTAACTTGAGATTTCCAGTATATATAATGTCATCAACATATAGACAAACAATCAAAATTTTACCTTGCTGATCTGTTTTGGTGTATAGAGTTGGCTCATTTTGGCTTATGATAAAACCACTCTTGATTAGGTAGGTATCAATTCTGATATAGAAAGCTCTTGGAGCTTGCTTTAATCCATACAAGGATTTCTTCAACCAATACACTTTGGTTGGATGTTCTTTGAATTCAAATCTAGGTGGTTGATCCACATATACGTCTTCTTTTAAGACACCATTCAAGAAGGCTAACTTGACATCCATCTGGTATACTTTCCATTTGTGTTGAGCTTCTATGGATAAGAGGGTCCTTATAGTGTCCAACCTTGCTAATGGAGCAAAACTTTCACCATAATCAATGCCTGGTTGTTGTGATAATCCTTTGGCAACAAGTTTTTCTTTGTGTTTTTCAATCTGCCCCTTTTCATTTAGTTTAGTCTTGTAAACCCACTTGACACCAATACTTGTCTTATGCCTGGGAAGATCAATAAGATCCCATATTTTGTTCTTCTCAATAGAGTCAATCTCTTGATACATGGCTTGAACCCAATGTGGCTCTTTAGCCACCTCTTTAAAAGATGTAGGTTGGTATGGCATCAATGCAAAAAGATTGTGTTGATTAATATCATCCAGTTGTTGACGGATTTCTCTCATGCTTCAAGTTCGTTGATTTTCGACTTCAGAGGATGAATTTATTCTTGAAAAAGAGTTGTCATGAGAACTTTTAGGTTGTCCTTGTACCTGCAATATTGGAAGGACATGTTGATGTGTTTGTTTTCCTAAATTTTTTGTGTTTTCAAGAAGTGACAACAATGGATTTTTACTTTCCATAGGGCAATTTTCAGACTCACTCTAGAACTGATTTTCAATAAATTTGACATCTCTATTGAGAATGAGTTTATTTGAAATCAGATTGTAGAGTCTGTAGGCTTTGGATGTCTCATTGTAGAAAAAAAAAATGCATTTCTCACTTCGATCATCAAGTTTCCTCCTCAATTCAGAAGGTCTGTGAGCGAATGCAATGCATCCAAAGGTCCTAAGATGAGAAACATTTAGTTTTGTCCTAGTCCATGCTTCGTGAGGGACCTTCATCTTGACACTATTTTTTGGGGATCCATTCAGGAGATAAACTGAAAATGCTATAGCTTCAACCCAAAATAAATTTGATAGACATTTCTCTCTAAGAAGGCTCCTTTCCATGTTCATTATAATTTGGTTTTTCCTCTCAGCCACTGCATTTTGTTGTGGAGTATACTTGGTTGTGGTTTGCATGACTGTGCCTTGTGCTTTGTAGAAATTCGCAAATTATTTTGAACATTATTATCCTCCTCCATAGTAACTTTACATATTTCCCACTTTTTTTTTCAGCTTCATCCTTGAACTCCTTGAAATTTGCAAAGGTGTCAAACTTGTGTATGAGGAAATAGATCCATATTTTCCTTCTAAAATCATCGATAAACATTAGAAAATAAAAGCTACCACTATTCACTTTGTTTTCATTGGTCCATATAGGTCAGTGAAAACAATCTCTAAGTGTTGCTTGGATTGAGTGGAGGACTATGGAAAGCTAGTTCTCTTATGTTTTCCAAGAATGCAAGACTCACATGGGGGATTTTTCTCTTTGAGGATAGGTAGGCATTTGACCATGGAGTTCTTATGCAAGAGACTTAGACTCTAAAAGGGTATATGTCCAAATCGTGCATGCCAAATCATAGTTTCATTGGGGGTGGATGCACTTTGTGCATAGGATTGGGTCAGATTTGCAGTTCTAAGAGTCAGGGGAAACATTCTATTCCTAGTTATGTGGATTTCAGAAATAAATTTTCTGTTGGGAGGTTTGTCATATATCCTACATGATGCTCCTTCAAAAAGTACCTTATATCCATATTCAACTAGTTGTCCTACGCTTAGCAGATTATGTTTTAGATATGGAATGTGGTAGACATCATGTATGTCTTTCTTTACATCGTGTTTGGTGAGAATATGTACACATCTTTTCCTTGAACTTTGACTAAAGAGTCATCTCCATGTGTAATATCAGATGAGATAAAAGAATCCATGCAAGTAAGTAAATCTTCATTACCTATCATGTGATTGTTGCATCCACTTTCCAACAACCATAGGTCCTTCTGTTGTTCTTTAGTCTTGTGACATGAGAGATACATCCCACCTGAGGTTTCTCCTTCATGATTTGAGATATGTTCTCTACTTGAGTGTTTATCTTCTTTCTAATCCCTGCATTCAGATTCATAGTGCCCATACCTTTTGCGGTAATAACATTGTATGCTCGCTTTGTCATTTGATCTCCTCCCTCTAGAAATTTTGATTATGATTTTGATGTGAGTGATCTTCACCTGAGTGATGGTTTCTTGGGGTAGAATCCCCTACATCCAACTAGGCTATGGTATGTAAATGTTTTTTGAATTGTATACAAATTAAAACATATACACACAAAAACACTTGTGGAACTTTATATATAAAAATTAAAATAGACAAATGTGTTCTACAAATGCACATATTCATACAGAATAATAATAAAATACACATGCAACACACAGATGAAAAAAGCATAAAAATAAACACATAAATAATAGTGAAGCATGTAATTTAACACACTATTGACACTTATCTTGGTAAAAATATCACCAAATACATGCATATCATCCACGAACCTCGCAGTCTTAGACCATGTTGCTCATCACTCATAGTAGTGGTCACCCCCGAGCTGGGACTAAACTCCACCCGGGTAAAGGGATTCCTAACTAGGATAATGTATCTCAGACAACAGGAAATACTTCGTCACAGGTGCCAACTTAAACTAACATCCTACGGTCCCTCATTCCCCACATTCCTATCCCACCTCAGGAAGTGTGCCCCTTCTCTTCTCAACAGTGATTCGGATGCCCCACTTCCTTTCTGGGCTTCAAAAATAGGCCAAATAGGAAGTCTCAGATCCCTGTAGCTACAATTTGGCACCTTCGGAAAATCGATTCTGAAAAATTCTTTTACCTAGAGATAATTTCTCATGGGCCTAACAACCCACCTCTTTAGTCCAACTCCTAAGCTAACCAGATACAGGTACATGTACGGGTATGGATATAGGTACAAGTATGGGTACGATACAATGATAGTAACATAATGGTACAATGGACAATTGAATGTGTCTTTGAATGATGATGGAATCATGGGAAAATGAACTAATTCAATACATAAGCATCCTAGATTATACTAATTGTCTCACCAGCCTATAAAACATAACATATACACAAAGGCTCCCTGGCCTCAAAATCACGCGCACTTAAGTTTGTTTCATGCGGTATCCTGGAATGTGCACACTTCATCATTTTAGTGCGCAGTACATGTCCACACTATAACATGAAAGGTGCATGCAAAATGATATCAAACAACTCACCATATTAAGTACATTTGTATTTACATTTATAGTTGGGGTTTGTCCTAGTGGTATTACATTCCCCTCCACTTATTTATGCATTGTCCTCAGTGCAATATATACACATTTAAAACCAAAATTTCAAAAATCCTCAAAAAGATGTGGGTATTCTTCCTGCATACAATCTTCATTCTCCCAAGTTGTGTCCTCAGGATCGTACAAGGTCCATTGAACCTTTACAAGATCTATGGATCGATTTCAAAGATGTTTGATTTTTCGATCCATAATGCGTACCAGATGCACTTGGAAAGTGCTTTCTTGCTCCACCTGAATCACATTCCAATCAATAACATGATTAAGATCAGGTATATATTTCTTAAGAAATGATATATGAAATACATTATGAATGGTCATTGATGTAGGAAAGGAAAGCATGTATGCTACAGGCCCAATCCTCTCTAGGATTTCAAATGTCCCACAATAGTGAGATGTGAACTTTGAAAAATTTCCCAACTTCAGGGAACTCCTGTTGGGGTTCACTTTCAAGAATACATGGTCCCCCACTTTAAATTCCCTGTGAGTTCTTTCCTTATCAACATAGTTTTTCTTCCTATCTCGGGAAGCCTTTAAATTCGGTTTTATTTTCAACATTTTCTCTTCCATTTCCCAAGTAATTATGGCCCAACTACTTCTCTATCTGCTGGGTTGTCCCAACTTACCGGTGTGTTTCACCTTCTTCCATAAAGTTCCTCAAATGGGCTCATCTTTAGAGATTCATGGTACTCATTGTTATGACCAAATTATGCTAAGTGTAGGTAGTCTTCCCATATTGATGGTTTATCCATCACATACATCCTCAATATATCCTCAATAACTTTATTCAACCTCTCTGTTTGTCCATTTGATTCTGGATGATAAGTTGTAGTGAAATTCAAATTTGTTCCAAATCCCTTACATAATCCTTTCCAAAATTTTGATGTAAATTTTGGATCTCTGTCAAACACAATTGTCTTGGGTATACCATGTAATTGAAAAATTTATCTCATATAAACATAAACAATGTTGGTTTCCTTGTGAGTGATCTTTACTGGAATAAAATGCGAAACATTAGTAAGCTTATCCACCACTACCATAATAGATTCATGTTGATTGTTTGTTCTGGGTAGTTTGGTGATGAATTCCAGGGTTACAACTTCCCATTTCCACTAAAGAATGGGTAATTGATGTAGAAAAATAGCTTGGTGTCTATTCTTAGCCTTTACCTTTTGACACTCCAAACAATTGACAATAAAATCAAGAACTTCTTTCTTCATTCCTAGCCAATGATATTATCTCTTGACAACTGCAATAGTTTTATGATAACCTGGGTTCCCAATATAAGGTACATTATGCATTTATGTCAATATCATTTTTTTCAATTCTTGGGAATTTGGTACATAAATTATGCCCTTGTATATGATAATTTCTTCATTTTATAGCTTATAGTCTTCACTTTTCCGCTGCGCAAATTACCTTGATGTAATTTTTCCACTAATTCCTTGTATTGCAAATCTGATTTTCCATCCTCTATGATTATGTCTTTCAGATATGATTGGTACATGCTTATGGATGTAGCATGCAAATCATGCACTCTTCTACTGAGTGCATTAGCCACTTTGTTCTCTTTCCCTTTGATATGCTTTATATCAAAGTCATATTCACTGAGAAATTCTAACCATCTGCCTTGCCTAGAATTTAGAGTTGGCTGATCAAATAAATATTTTAGACCATTATGTTCTTTTCTCAGCTCAAATTTTTTTCCCATGTGGTAGTGCCTCCACTTCCTCAATGCATGCACTATGGATGCCAACTCCAACTCATGAGTGGCATAGTTCCTTTCATTCTCTTTCAACTTCCTTGATTCATAACATACAACAAACCTATTTGGACTAAGGACTCCACCAAGTCCTTCTTTACATTCATCTGTACATACAATGAATTCTTCATTTGGATCTACAATCATTAGTATTGGAGAACTTGTTAATAATGTCTTCTAGTGTTGGAAACCATTTTCACAATCCAATGTCCACTCAAACTTCACACCCTTCTTTTGCAAAGAAGTGATTGGGTGTGCAATCTTTAAAAACCATTCAATAAATCTTCTACAGTAGCCTGGAAAGCCTATGAATGATCTAACCTCTGTCACATTCTTTGGTGTTGACCATCCTCTAATGTCTTCTATCTTCTCAAAATACACTGTTATCCCTTCCTCTGAAATGATATGCCCCAAATAATGAATTTGCTTCTAATAAAGTGAGCACTTGATCAATTTTGCATACAATTGATGCTCCCTTAATACTTGTAATACCATCTTCAAATGTTGTCCATGCTCTTCCTTTGACTTATAATATATAATAATTTCATCTAAAAATACAATGAAAAACTTATCTAAGTATTATCAAAAAATACCATTCATTAAACACATGAAGACAGTGGGTGCATTTGATAAGCCAAATGACACCACTGTGAACTCATAATGACCATACTTTGTTTTGAAAGAAGTATTGTTGATGTATTCATATTTAATTCTTACTTGATGATAACTTGATCTGAGATCAATCTTGGAGAACATTTTTGCATATTTAAGTTGATCAAAGAGGTCATCGATCCTTGACAAATGATACTTATTCTTCACATTTACTTTGTTCAACTACCTAAAGTCAATGAAAAGTCTGAATCTTCCATGTTTTTTCTTCACAAATAAAACTGGTGCACCCTAAGGTGACAAACTTGGGCATATATACCCCTTCTTTAGGAGCTCTTCAAGTTTGATTTGCAACTCCTTCAATTCTAGTGTACTCATCATGTAGGAGTCTTGGATACTGGAGCTGCTACAAGCATCAAATTTATAGAGAAATCAATGTCTCTTTTAGGGGGTAGTCTTGGTATTTCCTTAAAAAAATCTTCAAACTCTTTTAGGAATGAATAATATTCACACTCTATCTTTAGTTGTTTCTTCCATATGAGCTGCATATATTTAACACCCTTTTTTGTAACATTTCTTCAACTGTAATGCTGAAATTTCTCAGATGGTTACTTCCCTGGGAATTCCCTGCACTGTCCTTAGGTTCCCTTCCTCATCCAAGCAAGTAAGTGCCTTGTTATGAAAGTCTAGGATAGCATGATGTTGGTCCAACCAATCATAGGAACCTAAAGGAAATATGCTCAAATCTTCCTTGGTGTTCAGTCCATTCATGTCCATAAGACATGACTTAACCATCTCATTAGATTTTCTTTTGGCTTCGGTAGCCAGTTGCACCAACCAAGATTTTCCATGTTTTCTTCTTGGAAAATTAAAACTTTCCACCATCTTAGGATCTATGTAACTATGACTAGTTCTTGAATCAATTAAAATAACAATGGTTTGGTTATTAATCATACCTTCCACTTCAATCATATGTGGCTGATACTCTGATTTCTTGTTGTCCAGAGCTACATAGATCCTTGGTACACTTCTTCCCATGTCCTCCATTGTTTCAATTTGTTGTACATTGTGAACAGTCCTCACTTTTTCACCTATGTGAGGGAAATCTCTAAACATATGATCTCCTTTACAGCCCCAACATTGAATAGGTGGTTTCCTTGACCTTTCACCCCATGTCTCCATCATTCAAGGTTCTCTGGAAGTTGGTTGTCCCCGAGGATTATTTTTGAAGAATGGTGGCTTAGTTCCCTTCTTCCTTTGATCCATCTTGAATTTCTTCTTGTCTTCCCAAGTTTTTTGGAAAGTTGGCCTTGCTTTTTGCTGATCATATAAGAATTTAGCTCGCATTTTTCAAACATCACAAGATTTTTGGAAAGTTGGCCTTGATTTTTGTTGATATGATAGGCATTTATCTTGTGATCATATAGGCATTGTTCTCAGAGTTTTTTAGTAGCTAAAAACGTTTTTGAGGGCCTAAAAAATGTGCTACAAAAAGATGACCTTCAAGCAGTATAAAATGTCATAGAAATTCACTCATTTTCTGTTGTTGTACACCATCCAAACGACATCGTGCGCACCAATTTGAACATGTACATCCATACTTAGCATGCACATCAACACCATAAGGTAGCGCATGATCCATGCACCTATAACCAATGTGGATCACTTTTGTTTTGTGCCAATAACTGGTGCGCACTACTTGTGTGTCGCATGCCAATATCCACTGTGCACAATTTTGGTTCATGCAATAATAGCTATTGCACGAAATTTTTGTGTCGCACACTAATATTTCGCATGCATTTCACTCCACGTGTTGCACCATGTCAATTTTAGTACGCCCCCACTGCGCACTAGTACTCCACGTACACCATTAGTTAAATTGTCACGCGACAACATATACCCACATTGCGCGTGCACCAACAAAATTACTCTACGCTATGTCAATACTTTGCACACTACGCATGCCATTATTATGCATGTGCACATTCTTCACGCCAGTATTATGCATGTGCCACTCAATATGGACCGTGCACTGCAAAATTTAGTGTGCACACCAGCGTACCAATATTTTTCACGCATTACCACTTTGCACTGCACAACACCAAATTTATGTGCACACACCCGTGCACCAATATTTTCTTCTCATTTCCACTTTGTATCGCACAACACCAAATTTAAGTGTGCACACCTGCATGCCAATATTTTCAGTGCATTCCCACTCTGCACCGCACAACTCTAAATTTAAGTGCGCACACATGTGCACCATTATTTTTCGTGCATTACCACTGTGCACTACGCGACACCAAATTTTAGTGTGCATAGCCACACACCCTTATTTTCCACACATCATAATATTTTCACTGCGGATGATGCATTTTTAGTGTGCACACCTGCGCACATTCATTTTTATGCACATACATTCCTCGTGAATTCCGCAGCAGAAATTTGGGCTTTTGTCTAACTTTTTCCCAATTTTCACCATAGAAATTCCAAAACTATGAAATTTGTTCAATTTCACCCTAATAACACCAATTCAACCTCTCCAACAACAAGTTACTATTGGTTGACATTTCTGGAATGAATTTTTCACAAACTCAATTCCCAAATAAAGAATTTTAATCAACTAATCTCACTCCATCTGTCATGGCTTCCTTCTAAATTCAAATTCTACCAATTCTAGGCCTAAATTTTCTAGAATATATATTAAATTAAGAATATCTCACTACTTGACCAAATTTCTCAATTTTCCCATGAATTTAATAGCAAAAATTGGGGCTTTTGCCCAATTCCATGCAATTGATTATAATTTTTACCATAGACACTCTGTAAATTGAAATTTGGCCACTTTGAAATCAATTCTCTATGAAATTTCACTTCAAATCAACTTTCTCAGGCCATCCAGGCTGAGTGTTGAAAACTAGAGATTTGATATCATATTGTAGCATCCCCAACATGCAACTAGACTATGCCACGCAAAAAATGTCTGAACTGTATAAAAATTAAAACATATACACAGAGAAACTCTCGCGGAACTTTATATATATAACTTAAAAAAAACAAATACGTTCTGCAAATGCACAGATTCATACAAAATAATAATAAAAATACACATGCAACACACACACAAAAAACCCATAAATAATACTGCAACATGTAATTTAACACACAATTGACACTTTTCTTGGTAAAATTATCACCAACTACGTGCAGACCTTCCAAAAACCTCTCAACATTAGACCATGCTACTCATCAGTCTCAACAGTGGTCACCCCTAAGATGGGACTAAACTCCACCCGGGTAAATGGATTTCTAACCAAGATAATGTATCTCATACAAAAAGAAATACTTTGTCACAGGTGCCAACTCAAACTAACAGCCTACAGTCCCTCATTCCCCAAATTCTTGTCCCAACCTAGGAAGTGTGCCCCTTCTATGCTCAACAATCCTTCGGCTGCCCCACTTCCTTTCTGGGCTTCAACAACAAGACGAACATGAAGTCTCAGAGCCCTATAGTTGTAGTTTGGCACCTTTGGAAAGTCAATTCCCAACAATTCTCTCACCTAGAGAGAATTTCTCACGAGCCTCACAACCCCCCTTTCAAGTCCATCTCCTAAGCTAGCCAGGTACATGTATAGGTACGGGTATGGATACATGTACATGTACGGGTATGGTACAATCATAGTAACATAATGGTACGGTGGATAGTTGAATGAGTCTCTAAATGATGATGGAATCATGGGCAAATGAACTAACTCCAAACGATATGTATGCATGTTCCCAACTTGACACTTGTCATGTTGGGAGCTATTTTGGCCCACTTGTCCCCATCCTTATAACTTAGGATAAAATAATTATCCATATTTGATACTTTAAGGAATATTAATATAATATTCCTTTTTGGCTTAAGCTCCCTAGCTTAGCCCCTTATCCTTAACTTTTATCCCCCTTTCCCTAAGTAGTGGAGTTTAGTCCCCCATACCCTTTTATCATGGTCGTTCTACATGCAACAATGTTTTATATTAATGATAAGACATATACAAAAAAATAGAATCAATGGCCTTTAGCATCTAGTCTCTCTTGCCCAATTCAACACATAAGCCTCTTAGTTTATACTAACTATCTCACCAGCCTATAAAAAACAACATATACACAAAGACTCCCTGGCCTAAAAATCGTGTGCACTTAAGTCTGTTGCGAGCAGTATCCTGGAATATGAACACTTCATCATTTTAGTTCGTAGTACATGTGTGCACAATACCATGAAAGGTGCATGAAAAATGATATCAAACAACTCACCAACTTAAGTACATTTGTATTTACATTTACAGTTGGGGTTCGACCTAGGGGTATTATACTTGGACTTCTCCCTCTTCCTCTTTGACCTTTGTCTCTCCCTCTTACTCTGTTGAACAAGAATTGTGCCTTGAAGTCATAGGCTATTGACTCATTTTCTAGATGTAGTATGGTCTCATGTGACAACAAAGAACCCATTAGTTCATCTCTTGAAAAATTTGACAGATCCTTGGATTCAATGATGGTTGTAAAAACCATATCAGATTTATTTGGAATAATTTTGAGGACTTTCACAAAAATCCTTTGATCTAGGATGGCTTCACCATTCAACCTGATCTAGTTCACAATTCCCATGACACTGGTCATAAATTGATCAACATTTGATCAACATTTCCAGACTCTGTCATTTTTAAGGTCTCAAAATGTGCCCTCAAGGTCTAGAGCTTGACTGTTTTGACCTTGTCATTTCCCAAGTAGGTTTCTCTTAGGATGTACAAGGCCTATTTTGAGGTTACAGCACCCGTGAATTTTGAGAAAATGGAGTCATCTACTGATTTTTGAATCCAAAGCTTGTCCTTATTCTCTCTTTTCCTCTGTTATGCCTAAGAATTTCTCTGTTGATTAGTCATGGAAACTAGATCTCCTGGATCTGGTTCCACATAGCCATGATCCACTGGATCCCAACACTCTTGTGCTTGTAAGAAGGATCTCATTCTGAGAGACCAAAATTCATAGTTCTTCCTGAGAGGAATTCTCCCTTGTGCTAGTGCTAAATTGTTAGAGGTGGCCATTTTTTGTAAAAACAAATCAAAACAGAAAAAAAGGTTTTAGTAATTTGGTGCCCTTCCTCATGGATTAAAAAGTCACCACTGATTGAGAAAAACATGGGTTAATTTCCAGTAATAAGAAAATACCCAAGGGATGGTGCGCAAATAAAAAACTTTTGATAACAACCACCAAAAATATGCAAATCTTTTGCAAAAAAAAATAGAAAACCTCTTGAGCATTGAGATCAATATTTTGAAATCAAGCTTTGTGCATGCATATCACTTTCTTCATTGGAGGAGTCACCTTCTTTTCTATTTGAGATTTGTTCTAACTCAACAATCCACGAGTTTGATGGGATCTAATCCCTTTGGCGGCTCTACGATCCCTTTGGTTTGTAAATCACACTACTCATGGGTAAATTGCTCCACATAGAACCTCAAATAGCACCAGTGTAATACCCCAAGGCCGAGCCCCTACTGGATTGTAATTTTTTTTATAGGATGGTAGACAAGTGGTTATAAGCTGAGAGACTTATGTGTTTATTAGGTTGGTGAGTTGGATGCCAAGGCCAATGATCTTGACTTTGTATATGTAAATATGCAGATCATTAATAAAATATAAACATTGATGTGTGTAGATTGACCACGAAGAAAGAGTGATGGGGGACTAAGCTTCCACAAAGTGGGTAAGGGAAAGGGGGATGAAAGGTTGGAAAGAGGGGCTAAGAATAGGGGCTTAATTCCTTGAGAATAATAGTTTATTATTATTCCAAAGCTGTGTGAAAGACATGGCTTTTATCCTAAGTCCTTAGAGGGGCAACGTGTGCAAAATGGAATGCATGCAACTACAGGAAGACAAGTGTCGACCTAGGCACATGCAGTTAAAAGCTGAAGCGTTAGCTGTGTTGGGGGTTTGCTGGTCATTCTTTCCCATCCTCTATCTGAAACTATCACACCTCTATGGTCAACCTCTACCACTCACACACCTATGGAATCAGTAATCCGTGAGTCGAACTGCGTTGGAGTTCGCTTGCCATTCTCGATTCCTGTGAATTATGTCTGGCCTCTACATTTTGACCTTGACATACCAACGCATACCGGAGAAATCACCCAACGGGAGGGAAAAATGACCTGTTTCATCCTTGAACCCAACATATCCTCTCTTGCAAAGATGAGTTCATACCTGGACTGTTTGGGTCGCTTCCTTCTGTTTTTCTGGGTTTTTTTAACCATTTACCGTTGCAGTCACTGTACCTTTCTAGAATTCAAATGAAAGTGGTTGAAAAAGAGGGTTTTTAGGCTTGTGGTAGAAGAGGCATGTTGTGAGGCCTGTGAGAATATCTCTCCAGGTGAGAGAGTTTCCTGGGAAGTGGTTTTCTCCCATAGAGAGTCCAACACCAGCTACGGAGCTCTGAGAATTCTTGATTCGACCTGTTGCTGAGACCCTAAGAGGGAGGTGAAGTAGTCGATGGACTATGTGAGAGTGAAGGTGTATACTTCCAGGTGGAACATGCATGTGGGGAATGAGATTCCATGAGTAGTGGCGTAAGAAGTCTCTTGGAGAGAATCCTTCTCGTTGCATTGTGCAATTTTCTTGTAACCTCAACCTAGTCTAGGATTTCATTGCCCTAGGTGAAGTTTAGTCCAATCTCGGGGATGACCCACCGTTGAGCATGATGAGAAACATGGTCTACGGTTGGGAGGTTTGTGGAAGGTCTACACGTAGTTGGTGGTGTTACTCTAGTTGAAAAGATAAGTATTATTAATGTGATTAATTTTTATGTTATGCATGTCTGTGATGCTAAAATGTTATGATGTATTCTGCTGCGTATATGAATTATTGTCTATTACATTTGAATATATATGGTAGCAGTAACTTTTTGTTATGTGTTTTATTTCGATTAAAATGCATGTTAGATATAGCTATGTATGTATGTATTTCCGCGTGGTAGCATTGTCTGGCCTGTTGGTGGTCAGGGATTTTACAAATTGGTATCAGAGCCACGATTTCAACACCAAGCCTGGATGGGCTAGATAAGTGGTCTTTTGACCGAAGGTTTTGAGTGGAAATTATGTTTGGAGGAACTAATTTTGAACCTTATAATGTTCATAAGTGTTAATGGGTTACCTCGACCTTTTATGAGGCTCAGGAGGTGTAGCGGTATCATAAAACCACAGCAAGTGTGGTATTTTTCCAGAGAGAGGGAGATCATAATACTTGAGGTTTTGGAGCCATAGGATATGTTCAGAAGGAAGGGAAACTCTTTACGACCATTAGATCTTGAGAAGTCATGCACGTGTTAGTCACGAGAACCCTTCGGAATTCACAAAATCAAAAGATTGGAAGTGAGGAGAGGTGAACACCTCCAAAGAAAGGACTCGCGAAGTGGATCTCAACCATAGATTTGATGCAATTGGGAGAAGGGGAATGTGCTGATGCAAAAAATTCCAAAGCCTAAAGTTTCGAAGTGAAAGGGTAGACGTGGTGGGGATGGATAATGTCTCCTAGGGTGACATGGACCTTCCTAGGCATACCATGTGCCATCGCCTTAGTTGTTGACAAATTTACTATGTGGGCCCGGAGGATAGAGAAGCTGAAAGTTCGGAAGTCGTGAGATTGGAAGGGAGAAAAGCGTGAAAGCTTCTAGAACCCAAAGTCCCGAGGCTATGAAGTTCCGAAGCTCTGAAGTCCCGAAGCTTCAATGACAGAAATTCCATAGCGAGTGTCATTCGTTGGATGCTAGGTAGACGTGGACCATTAAACCACCCTACTTCGTGAGTTCGTTAATTCAGAACTCCAAGAGTCTGTTGTGATGTATTATGAAGACTTTGTAACCTGAAGCCCTAATTAAGTGCCTATCGATATAGCACTTGGTCACAACCCATGGTCGCAGGGGTTGGGGATAAGAGAAAAGGGATAAGTCTTGAAATTGTTACAGAGCCGAGAAGAGCTTGGAAAATTCATGAAATATGAACATTTCTTAAAAAAGATTTGGTTTATGAATTCTGTGGGATTTTTTAAGGAATGATGGCCTAGAAAATTCTGGTTGACTGCACATTGTCTTTATAGAGTTTAGCGAGTGTCAGGACCAAAGAGAATTGACACTGAGTGCAGAGGAATCGAGGAGGCACATAATGCTTCCAGTTCAGAGAATGAAGCTAAAGGGATGGATGTCCATTTGGGAGTAGAAGGCTAGAACTCCAATGGGCATGGAGAAGAGATAGATAAGGAAGGGTGTATGATGAAATCATTGAAAGATTGTAGAAATATGCCCAAACTCACCGAGCAGATAGCAGAAATGTCGTGAAAGATAAGGAAAAACATGAAGAATTCAAATTAAATTTGATGAAGAGTTTGGAGAGAATAGAAAAGAAGTTGGATAACGAGACTGACTCAAGGAAAACAGGGAGTCGAAATACCCCTGAGAAAAATATAAGATCAAGAAGCGTTAGCAGGCATCGTTGCCACTCCCCGAAGCAGTCCAATAAGGAGGCACACAGTAGTTCAAGCCCATCTCCTACCAGAAATCATAGGAGATCTGGAGTGGATGAGCTGAAGGGAGAAATGAACAAGATTAAACCTCCCATGTTTGATGGAGAACAAAAGGAGGAAGATGTTGAAACATGGTTGCTTGGCATGAGGAAATATTTCCAACTGCAGAATTATTCCTCTCATTCAGAAGGAAGAATTGCAATGTATAAACTAAAGGGAAAGGCATCCATGTGGTGGGATCAGCTTGTGCAGGTGCAACACATTAGAGAGAAATATGTTAATTGGAAAGAATTCAAGAATTATTTTGAAAAGAAATAATTGACTAAAAGATACTATGATAGAAAGATGAAAGATTTCTTTAAACTCAAGCTGGGCAGCATGACCATTGATGAATATGAACAAAGGTTTTTGGAATTTTTGAAGTATGCTCCATTCATCAAAGATGAGACTCTCAAGATTCAAAGGTATTTGAGTGGAATGCCACCTTCCATCGACGACAAGATCTAGTATGATGAATCTAAGACTATGGAAGAAACTATAAGGAGAGAAAAATGCTTGTATGAGCAACAAAGAGAAAATTCCAATCTTCGGAAGGCTTGGGATGACCAGAAGAAGTTCAATAAAGACCAGAGGCAGAAGGGAAAAAACCTCCCTTTTTCAGAAACAGTCCTCAAGGATATCCATCATTTAGAGATCCAATAACGATTGATGTAGGGGGACAAAGGCCAAGGTAGACGCCCATTCAGTGTTGGGGTTATCAGGGAAAGCATAAGTACAGAGATTGTCCCCACAAAAATGAAAAAGTATGAGTTGTCCATAATGTTCAGCAAGATGAAAAAGTGGACGGCATGGGCAGCAGAGTACCTAGGATCTATGCAACCTCAGACAACAAGAAAACAAAATATCATTCGCACATGATTGAAGTTGAAGGTATGATCAATAACCATGCCTTTACTATTTTAATTGATTCAGGGGATAGTCATAGTTATATAGATCCTAGAGTGGTGAAAAGATTGCAATTAGCAAGAAGCAAGCATGAGAAATCTTGGTTGGTGCAACTGGATACAAAAGCCAAGAGGAAAGTTGTTGAGTCGGTTAAATCATGTCTAGATGACATGAATGGACTAAGTACTAAGGCAGACCTGACTATATTGCGTTTAGGTTCTTATGATTTCCTAATTGGTATGGACTGGTTGGACCAACACCACGCCATATTAGATTGTCGTAACAAGGCATTCACTTCCTTGGATGAGGAAGGAAACACAACCAAAGTGCAGGGAATTCCCAGGGCTGTCACTGTCACAGAAATATCAACAATGCATCTCAAGAAGTGCTATAGGAAATACTATCAATTATTTGCAGCCCACTCGGAGGAAGCACCTGAGGATAAGGTGTCAAAGATCGAAGACCATGCAGTACTAAAGGAGTTTGAGGATGTATTTTAGGAGGTACCAAGATTACCCCCGAAAAGAGATATTGACTTCTCTTTAAACTTGATGTCTGGAGCATCTCCAGTGTCCAAAGCTCCTTACAGAACGAGTGCACCAAAGCTAAAAGAATTGCAGTTGCATCTTGAAGTGCTGCTGAAGAAGGGGTATATTTGCCTAAGTGTGTCAACTTGGGGTGCCCTGATCATGTTCATGAAAAACAAGGCTGGGATTTTGAGATTGTGCATCGATTTCAGACAGTTAAACAAAGTGACTATTAAGAACAAGTATCCTCTTCCATGGATCGATGATCTCTTTGACCAGTTGAAGGATGCTAAGATATTTTCAAAAATAGATCTTAGATCAGGATATCATAAGGTAAGAATAAAGGATGAAGACATTGGCAAGATTGCCTTCATAAAAAGGTATGGTCACTATGAATTCATAGTGGTGCCATTTGGGTTGTCGAATGCACCCATTGTTTCTATGTGCCTAATGCAACAACATCTGATGATGGTGTTGCGCATGTTAAGAGAGCACCAACTCTATGCTAAATTAATCAAGTGCTCATTTTATCAAAAGTAGATTCACTACTTGGGGCATATCATTTTAAAGGATGGGATAGTTGTGGATCCCGAGAAGATAGAAGCCATCAGAGAATGGTCAATGCCTAAGAATGTTATAGAAGTGAGATCCTTTAGGGGTCTAGCCGACTGTTACAGAAGGTTCATTGGAGGGTTCTCAAGGACAGCTTACCCTATCACTTCCTTGCAAAGGAAAGAGAAGAAATTTCAATGGACGAAAGATTGTGAGAAATGCCTTCAGTGATTGAAGAAGATGTTAAGCAGTGCTCCAATCCCGAGGATTGCAGATCCAAATGTGGATTTTGTAGTGTGTATAGATGCATGAAAAGAAGGACTAGGAGGAGTTCTTATCCATAATGGATTTGTGATATGTTATAAGTCCAGGAAGATGAAAGATCATGAAAAGATCTATGCCACTCATGATTTGGAGTTGGCAGCTATCATTCTTGCTCTAAAGAAATGGAGGTATTACCTCATGGGAAAGAGGTTTGAATTGAAAACAGACGACAATGGTCTAAAGTATTTGTTTGATCATCCTAACTTGAATGCTAGGCAGAGTAGGTGGTTGGAGTTTCTTTATGAATATGACTTTGAGATCAAGCATATTAGAGGAAAAGATAACAAAGTGGCTGATGCACTCAATAGGAGAGTGCACGAATTGCATGCTACAACCATTAGTATGTACCAAACTGATATTAAAAGCAAAATTTTGGAAGTTGCAAATGCAGATTTGCAGTACAGGGATTTGGTAGCAAAGCTACAACAAGGTAAGATGCCATAGAAAGGGGAGAATTATAATTTAGAAACTGACGGAACACTTCGGTACAAGAACAAAATTTATGTACATAATTGTCAGGAATTGAGAATTATGATTTTGAAGGAAATGCATAATCTTCCTTATGTTGGGCAGCCTGGATATTAGAAAACTATGGTAACATTCAAGAGACATTACTTTTGGCCAGGTATGAAGAAGGAAATTGGAGAATACATCGCCAGATGTATGGAATGCTAGAAGGTTAAAGTTGAGCATAGACACCCAACAGGGTTGCTACAACCTTTACCCATTCCTCAGTGGAAGTGGGAAATGGTGACAATGAATTTCATCATAGGATTGCCCAGAACCAGAAAGAAACATGATTTAATCATGGTGGTGGTGGAAAAGCTTACGAATCTGCCCATTTTATTCCACTAAAGACTACTCACAAGGCAGCTAACATTGCTGATATTTTTATGAGGGAAATTACACGATTGCATGGTATTCCCAAGACAATTGTTTCTGATAGGGACCCAAAATTCACCTCAAAGTTATGGAAAGGGTTATTCAAGGGGTTCGTAACGAATATGAACTTTAGCATTGTTTATCATCCCGAGTCTAATGGGCAGATAGAGAGGGTGAACAAAGTGATAGAAGACATGCTAAGGATGTATGTGATGGACAAACCATCTAAATGGGAAGACTACTTACACTTGGTAGAATTTGCCTACAACAATGGGTATTAAGGATCATTGAAGACAAGCCCATTTGAATCACTTTATGGTAGAAAGTGCAATACTCTAGTAATCTAGGATAATCCAGTTGATAGATCAGTGGTTGGGCCAGAGTTTCTCAAGGAAACGGAAGAACAAATGCTAAAAATTAAGCAGAATTTAAAGGCTTCCCAAGATAGGCAGAAGAGTTATGATGATAAGACCAGAACCTACCGAGAGTTTAAAGTGGGTGATCATGTTTCCTTGAAAGTAAAATCCAACAGAAGTTCCCTGAGGCTGGAAACTGTTCGAAGTTGGCAGCCAGATTTTGTGGACCATTTGAAATCCTAGAAAGGATTTGACCAGTTGCATATATGATTGCATTGCCTGCATCCATGATTGTACATAATGTGTTTCATATTTCATTACTTAAGAAATATATACCTGATGATAATCATGTAATCGATTGGACTGTGATTCAGGTGAAGCAAGAAGGCATCTTGGAAGTGCATCCTGTGTGCATATTGGAACGAAAGAGAAAACAACTCTAGAATCGAGCCATAGGGCTTGTAAAGGTCCATTTGACCTAGTACAGTCCTAAGGATGCAACATGAGAACATGAAAATGCTATGCTGGAAGAGTACCCCCATCGTTTTCAAGATTTTGGAAATCTTGTTGATGTTGTGTAAAGAGTTTCACTGAGGGTGGTGCAAAAATTAGGGGAGGAGATTGTAATACCCCAAGGCCAAACCCCTTTTCGATTTTAATTTTGTTTATAGGTTGGTGAGCCGAGTGGTTATAAGTTGAGAGACTTATGTGTTTCTTAGGCTGGTGAGCCAAATGCCAAGGCCAATGATCCTGACTTTGTATATGTAAATATGCAGATCATTAATAAAATATAAACATTGTTGCATGCAGACCGACCACGAAGAAAGAGTGATGGGGGACTAAGCTTCCACAAGGTGGGTAAGGGAAAGGGTGCTGAAAGGTTTGAAAGAGGGGCTAAGCTTAGGGGCTTAATTCCTTGAGAATAATAATTTATTATTATTCCAAAGCTGTGTGAAAGACATGTTTCTTATCCTAAGTCCTCAGAGGGGCAATGTGTGTGAAAGGGAACGCATGCAACTCCAGGAAGACCAGTGTCGACCTGGGTGCATGCAGTTAAAAGTTGAAGCGTCAGCTATGTTAGGGATTTGTTGGTCATTCTTCCCCATCCTTCATTTGAAACCGTTAGACCTCTTCCCTTCACGCATCTCTGGAATGAATAATTCGTGAGTCCAACTGCGCTGGAGTTCGCTTGCCATTCTCGATTTCTGTGAATTTCATCTCGCCTATGCATTTTGACCTCAACATACCCATGCATACCTCAGCAATCAACCATCAGGAGGGAAAATTGACCTGTGTCATCCTTGAACCCATCTTATACACTCTTACAGAGTTGAGTTCATACCTGGAATAGTTGGGTCACTGCCTTATGTTTTCCTAAGTTTTTTTGACCAGTTACCATTGTAGTCACCGTACCTTGTTGGAATTGAGTCGAAAGTGGCTGAAGAAGCTAGTTGTCAAGCTCATGGTAGAAGAGGAAGGTTTCCAGGCCTGTGAGCAACTCTCTCCATGTGAGAGAGTTTGTTGGGAAGTGTTTTTCTCCCAGAGAGAGTCCAACACTAGCTATGGAGCTCTAAGAATTCTTGATCCGGACTATTGCCGAGACTCTGAGAGGGAGGTGAAGTAGTTGATGGACTGTGTGACAGTGAAAGTGTATACTCCTAGGTGGAACAGGCATGTGGGGAATGAGAGACCATGAGTAGTGTGCGTAAGAAGGATGTTGGAAAGAATCCTTCCGGTTGCACTATGCATTTTTCCTGTAACCTCAGCATAGTCTAGGATTCCCTTGCCCTGGGTGGAGCTTAGTCCTAGCTTGGGGGTGACCCACTACTAAGCGTGATAAGCAACATGGTCTATGATTGGGAGGTTCATGGAAGATCTGCACGTAGTTGGTGGTGTTACTCCACTTGAAAAGATAATTATTATTGATGTTCTTAATTTTTAGGTTATGTATGTCTGTGATGCTCAAATGTTATCATGTATTCTGTTGCGTATCTGAATTGTTGTCTATTACATTTGAATCTGCAGTAACTTTTTGTTATGTGTTTTATTTCGATTCAAATGCATGTTAGATATATTTATGTATGTATGTATTTCAGCGTGGTAACATTGCCCGACCTGTTGGTGGCCAGGGATGTTACAAACGGAAACTTATAGAATCTCCTCAGATACAAAAGACTATGTAATCTCCTCAGATCTCAAGTGTAGTGTAATTTTTCACTCCACCCGCTAGCCAACCAAGTGTCCCTCATGCTAGGAAGACTTATACTTCGAGTGATCTCCCTCACCAAGCTATGGAATGTGCAATGAATCTCGCTGGGCTCTCTTTCACTATACTGCGCAATACTCACTTCCCAAGCTCTGATACCATGAAAAATGTAAAGACCGCACAGACTAACCAAGAGACTTTGTAGAAATACAAGAGACTGTGTTGAAATACCAACAGACTGTGCAGACAAAAAGCAAGAGATTGTGGAAGACCAAAAAGACTCCAGATCTTTGCTTGTGCTTCTACATCTTGAATACATTGTGATCTTCATGTGTTGATGAATCTTGTATGCACTTAATAACTCAATAAATACCTGCACATCAATAGATTAGTAGTAGTTAGTGATTCCAAGAAAAGATTTGGCTTGGGATCATTACAATGGTATCAGAGCTTCGATCCTCCAAACCTGTGGAAGGATCAATGCATGCAAAGGTACAGCGGTATCCTTATGGGTCGGAGGAAGAAACCCAGGAGTGAAACAGAGGCTGAGATGGAGGGATTCGGAGATGACCATGAAGCTTTAGACTTTACTCTCGTAGCAACGAAATTTAACAAGTTCCAGCAATCCGTCAACTGCACGGAAAGCACATTGGTCTAATATTTGGACGAATACCATGAAACCAACAGGAAGGGACAGGCTGAGCTTTCTGAAACATTGAAGAAAGTTGACGAGAACCTGCAGATAATGAACATGAACCAATCCAAGCCAACTACATTTCTAATGGAAATGGCACATAAGGGGAAATACCCTGATACTTATGGGCATAAGGAGGCTAGTGGATCAGGTGGGCTACATGAGAAGATCAGACATAATCAGGAGAAAGCTTCCAGATCCGAGGGGAGTTTGGAAGGAGACACGCTCCAGGGTCAAATGGGTAGCAGGATCAATTCGAGGAGATACATACCCACATTCATATATGAACATCTTGGCCGACATATGAGTGGCAGAGCCAACCCGAGACCATATATGCCCACATTCTCAGATGAGCTAGGTCAACAGGAATTGGTTGAATATTTTGTGGGACAATTGGCGAGGAGTACCAATGAATACTACAGTTTAGATATGAAGATCCAAAAAAAAATGTCCCTAGACCAATATTGTCAACTCAAGTTCAGAAATCAACCCAGGATGTACAACAGGGGCAGTTTTGAGTTTGAACGAAGAGCGGGAAAAATAGAAATTCCATACTTTGATGGTACGGCCAAGATGACAACTCAATCTTGGGTACAAAAGTTGGATACTTACCTGCAACTCAACCCCATGAGAGAGATGGAGGCCATCAAATTCGCCACTATGTACTTGGATGGCAAGGCTCATGACTGGTGGTATTATGGACTCACCACACTCAGCCAAATTAGATTGTATCCTATATAGAGTTCACTCAGAGGCTCATTGATATATTTGACCAAATAGATCCTGAGCTACATTTCCGGGAGCTTACCCAACTCAAACAAGTAGGTATTGTTGAAGTGTATATTAATGAATTTTAGAGATTGGCAGTTATGGTACATGATATGTCCCTAACAAGGCTCATGATGCTTTTCACAGAAGGGCTGATGGAACCCTTGAAGGGTTGGGTAAAATCCTTTAAACCCCACAACCTACAAGAGGCCATTTGGAAGGCGAGGTATTTGGGGCCAGCTACGAAGCCTAGATTCATACCTAGACCACCTCTTAATAGTGGAGGAAGAGATCAAAGACCTCCAATGAATCAAGGGGGACGTGACCGAAAGGGATTTGACAGGGGCCATGGTAGGATAGATGACAACGCCAGAAGGGAACTGAGGAGAAAGAAACTCTGCTTCACTTGCAAAGAACCATGGAATCCGTCACATAAGCGCATGGGACGTGGCTAGGTTCACTATATAGAAGTTACCTCGGAAAATGAAGAGGAGGAAGAGTATTGTCAGATACAATACATTGAGGCCAAAACTATAGAGACAAGAGAAGAGGAGGTTCCAGAACTTGACTGTGTGGTTGGAGAGAAGGCTACCTTGGCATCTATCAGTGGGGTACCCAAGTTCAACACCTTCAGGATGAGAGGGGTCTTGCAGGGACAGAGAGTCTTGGTTCTGATTGATGGAGGAGCTTCCCACAATTTCATTGATGAGGCATTACTAAAAAGGAGGCACATACCTACAGTAGAGTTTGAAGGGTTCAAAGTAGAGGTAGCAGGCGGGAGTACTATGCCCTATGATAGATACATACCAGGTATGAAACTCACCTTAGGAAGGCATGAGTTAGTTCAGGATGTGTATGTGATGGATCTTCCTGATACCAACATCATCCTAGGGGTGCAGTGGCTCAGCACTTTAGGTCCCATCACCACCAATTACAAGACCATGGAAATGTCCTTTGTAGAGGAAGGAGGATGAAAGGTTGTGCTCAGAGGCATGACAAGTAACTCCGCTAGAGTGGTCATGGCCAAGAGGATGGAAGCCATCTTTAGAAGGGAAGAAATTGTATACACAATAGAATGTAAAGTCTCAACATGAGTGGACAAGAAGGGAAAAGTGCACTATGCTCCGGAGATTAATAAGAACCTTTACATGCACCACAAGGTGTTTGGGCTGATTCCTCTAGGTGTGCCACTAGACAGGGGGTTCGAGCACATTATTGAGCTAGAATCAGGGGCTAAACCAGTTATCACCACACCCTATAGGCATCCCAAGAAGTATAAAGATGAGATAGAGAAGGCCACCAAAGAGCTTCTAGACATGGGACACATCAGGCTGAGTTCAAGCCCGTTCGCTTCTTAAGTAGTCTTGGTTAAGAAAAAGGATGGAACGATGAGAATGTGCATTGACTTCTGGGATTTGAATAAAAAGATGATCAAAAATAGGTACCCCATACCCATCATTGATGAGTTGCTGGATGAGTTGAATGGATCCATCTATTTCACAAAAATTGATCTCCATTTGGGCTACCATCAAATCAAGATGAGGGAGGAGGACATCTCAAAAACAACCTTTAGATGTCACTATGTCCATTACAAGTTTTTGGTAATGCCATTTGGGTTAACCAATGCCCCAACCACATTCGAGTCCTGCATGAACCATGTGTTCAACAAATAGCTGAGGAAACACTTGTTGGTATTCTTTGATGAATTACTCATTTACATCAAAACCTGGGAGGAACACCTTCAACATGTGGACCAAATCCTGTCAATCATGGAAGAAAAGTCACTATACGCCAAGGAATCTAAGTGTGAGTTTGGGATGACAGAGGTACTCTACTTGGGACACATCATAGGGGAAAAAGGAGTACAGGTACACCAGAAGAAAATAACAGCCATTAGGGAATGGCCTACTCAGACACTCACGGAACTCAGGGGATTCCTGGGCCTATGCACATACTACAGGAAATTTGTTAAAGGGTTCTCTCAACTGTGTGCACCCTTGACTGACTTGACCAAAAATGAGTCTTTCAAATGGAGTGATGAGGCCCAAGCCACGATGGAGGAAATGAAAGAAGTCATGAGTACCTGTCCAGTTCTAGCTCTCCCAGATTTCAGCATACCCTTCACCTTGGAGTGTGATGCATTAGGGGAAGGTATAGGGGCCGTGTTGATGCAGAATAGGCATCCAATTGCCTATGAAAGTCAGAAACTCAGAGGTCCTGAACTACTTTACAACATTTTTGACAAAGAAATATTGGATATCATGCATGCACTAGCCAAATTCAGGCAATATTTGGTAGGTGCAAGGTTTTTGGTCAAATTAGACCATACCAGTCTTAAATATCTACTGGAGCAGAAAGATTTGAATGAAAGACAACAGAAATGGGTAAGCAAAATACAGGCCTACGACTTCGACATTGAATTTGTCAAGGGGAAGAACAACGCAGTAGCCGATGCATTATCTAGGAGGCCATCCATTTTTGCCATGTCCGGTATGTCAGTTGACTAGAAGGATCACTTGATAGTGGAATATGCAAAGGATCAGTTCACTTGTCAACTATTGGATGGAAAAATACATGATGACAACTTCAGGGTCATAAAGGACCTCATTTATTACAAAGGCCGAATCTTCTTAGTTCCTGGATCAGTTCTCAAAGCTAAGATCTTGCATGCGTGTCATAACTCACCAGTAGCAGGACATCAGGGCATCAGTAAGATGTACAGGCAGGTGAGAGAGAGGTTTTCATGGAAAGGCCTCAAGGAGGATGTGATTAAGCATGTCAAAGAGTGTACCACATGCCAAGAAAATAAGGATGAACACAAGCACCCTGCAGGACCGTTGCAACCCCTACCCATTCCAGAACACAAGTGGGAAAGTATATCCATGGATTTCATCACCGGTTTGCCCAGAGCATAGGGGAAGGATTGCATTTTCATGGCGGTGGACAGATTGATGAAGTTTGCACACTTCTTTTCCATAGCCACAGACTTCAGCATGGCACAGGTGGCCGAACTATTTTTCAGAGAGGTGTTCAGAATACACGGCCTACCCAAGACCATTATCAGTGAGAGGGACAACAGATTCATGAGTATGTTTTGGAAAGAGTTGTTCAGATTAGTAGGTACGCCATTGAATCATAGTACTAGTTATCATCCTCAAACAGACGATCAGACTGAAATAGTCAACAAATGGGTGGAAGGCTACCTCAGAAATTACGTAGAAGGACAACATAAACCATGGGTCAGATGGTTGCACTTGGGAGAATATTTCTACAATACCACCCATCATGTATCCATAGGCATGACACCCTTCAGAGATTTATATAGCTATGATCCCCTTTTCTTTGTGGAGATTTCCTTTGGGGACAACAGGGCACCCATGGTGCAAGATTGGGTGCAACAGAGCCAAGACATTCTTAGGGAATTGAAGGATCATCTACAGAGGGAACAAAACCAGCAGAAGGTCCAAGCAGAAAAGCACAAAGTTGACTGGACTTTTGAGGTTGGCAATTTAGTCTACTTGAGGCTGCAACCATACAGGTAGGCTTCCATTAAAAGAAGCAGAGTGGAGAAACTGCAACCACGTTTCTTTGGACCCTACAAAGTTAGCAAGATGATAGGGGTTGTAGCTTACGAGCTGGAGCTTCCACAGTGTAGCATAATTCACAACATTTTTCATGTCTTATGCCTTAAGAAAGCCCTTGGTCAATACATCAGGCCTATTGAGGTCTTACCCCCCATGGATGAGGAGGGACAGCTTGTTTTGATTCCGGAGGAGGTACTAGAAGTCTGAGAGAAGAGGCTCAGAAATCGAAGCATCAAGAAGTACCTAGTCAGGTGGAAGGATTTACCCATTGAGGATGTGTTAGCGATATTTCTTGTCTCAGGATTAGGCGTACCCAGGTTTGCAGTTTGCACGAGAAGCACCTGGGCATATCACAAGATAATCCCATTCTTGTAGTAGCAAGTCAAGCAAGTGAGCGGGCAAAGTTTTGTCTTCAGCAGTCGAGAACCATCCTCAAAGCAAATTGATGGTCAAAATCTTACAGAGGAGATCGACGAAATCCCGTCAACCGTTAGATCTCAAAGAGTTGCATCGGGGATAACCCTTAGTGTGCAGAGGGGGAGAATCAGAGTTTTCAAAGATAAGGAACTCTTGTATGTAGGAATCGCGATCCATGATTTCCCGACCGAATCAGGACCGTCCGTCAGCAAGGACACGTGTCGAGAGATCCCGCAGAGTTAGGGATCGGGGAACTGAAAGTCTCATGCACATGACAACGGGAATCGTGATATCCCGATACGCGATTTCCTGACAGGGTTAAGGACCATAGTGAGGGACAGGTGTCGGAAGATCAAGCCTTGTAGGGAGACTACGCCAAGTGGCATCGACATATTGCGAGCTCGGAGGTTCGTGAGTTGGAGCTGCAAAGATTTGCGTCCAGAGTTGCGAGGTCGCGAGAAGCGATATCTCGACAACCGCCGATTAGCATGTGGGACCGCAAGTGGAAGACAGGTGGCAGGTTTTCACGATGGGGAATAGACCATTGGCATGTCGACGACCATGAGCCTTTGGGTTTTGGGGGATCGCGAGTCCTGGGGACTTTTGTATCGATACATCAAAAACGTCGAAACCCCGACAGAGGTTCGGCTCAGGTCACATAAGAGGCAGTCGCATGGACCACTGTATAGCCAGGAGGGATAACCCATACACACGCTCATCGAAGAATTGGTGATCGAGAGTTCAACGGGTCAAGAACTCTTGACAACATGGAACGTGAAACCCCGAAACCCGATACAGAGTATGGAAAAGGTCTCGGTGAAATTCAGGAGATCGTGAGGAATGGAGAAGAGACCTATGGACTAGGTCGGGATTTCACTTGAGGATCCAAAGAGCCGTTTCGTCTCAGCAGAAAAGGAGAAAGAGGGTGGGTGAAGCCTCGCGTCACCCATTTATTGAAGAGTATGGAGGTCCCAGCTGAAATTGACCCAGGACGGTCCCTTGTACCGGTTCTCTTCAGGAAAGCCACACCGAGTCTCCAACTCACCAGAAAAACCTACACATGCCAGTTCAGTGTTCAAAGGACTCAGCTACCCCCTGGCGCGAGCCATGCTGAATTAAAGAGGTGCATGACAGGGGAGCAGAGGGCAGATTTGATTGAGGCAGACTGACAGCCCATCCTGATAGAGAAGCTCCTCAACGTTAAACATTGAATTCATGATATGATCGCGCCTTGAGGGCCGGAGTCAGTCCCAAGTATATGTAGGCACTTTTTCCATTTTTGTAGTCATCGATGGTTGAGCTGAGGTCCCGGTTGTAAAGTTTTAATGAAGCATTGTTGCTTTGGTTATGTATGAACTTTTGAGACTTCTTTCCTTATGAATGCCAGTTTCTTTCACGTCTTTATCTACACTGTGTTAGAGCAGCTCAGAATTGGAGGATCCAGTCGAGCTGTAGCTATTATAGGATGATGTTGTAATGGATCACTGTAATAGTTGCACTGTCTCTAATCAGTTCTTGTAATTTCCCTAGTGCCGAGTGACTTGGAATTGGAGGATCCAGTCAAGTCCCCTGTCAGTTCCTTGAGACCCTGAACCAAGCGGATCTTGTATTCAGAGTCTTTCTTCTGCAAACTGCCGAGATCCTGTTGCCTAAAGCTATTTGTTCGCCTTTCTTACTAAGTCTTCCACCTGATCATCTTTGAATCAACCCACTGGCTGAAGTTAGGATTCCAGACCTCCCTCGTACTTTACATACCAGACCCAGTCCCTGAGTTAGAATGATATTTCCTTGAGTCTTTACCTCCATTTGATCACCCTTTAAAAAAAAATTGTGACATTAAACTGATGGGTGTCGGGCTCTGCTCCTGCAAGCAATCCAGAAGTGACTTCCGATGCTAACAGGATGCCACTTGGGAGCAGGAACATGTGGTAAGAGAAGTAGGTTTGGAATTGCTTGAGGACAAGCAATTTCAAGCAAGGGAGACTGTAATGTCCCCCACCTCTTAGAGAGGTGATGTGGAGACTCAGTGGCCTAGGCACCTCCACTAGGTCATAGTCTTACACTGAAGGGGGAAGTCAAGGAGGCTAAAGTTATATTTTTAAGTTGACTTAAGAAAGGAAAAGGGATTAAGGGTAAAATATAACTCAATAGAAGAATAGAAGATTAACCCTGGGAGTTAACCTAACTCAATAGAGAATTAGAAAGAAAAAAGTATAAGTAAGAGGCTGGGGTGCACCTATTAGGCATTATTGAGCATTCGGTTTGGGGGTTTCGCTGTACAAACCCTTGTGAGCAACACAGTGGTGAAATATCCACTCACCTTGTTCCACAGCTTGGTATTAGGGATGAAAGACTCCTTCACACCATTCTAGTCTCAACCCATCTCCATCTAGCGCTTCATAAGGTAGCAAGCCATAGTGTTCTTGTGTTTCCAACAAAGGTGCACCATCATCTAGAGGGAGGTTCGATCCAGCTTATCCTGAGGGCCTGGGGCCATTCTGATAGTTGGGTTTTGTTTGTAGGGGCAAGACCATTAGTTTGATGGCTTTTCTGGAGGGTTATCATCATTCTACATTTGTCTGTAGATTGGGACGTCTTGGAGCCATAGGGGATGTCCTATGATTCAGTAAAACTCAGATCTAGGGAGATTTACTTGAGATTTGATTCTGAAACTTCTCCCATGGGATTCTCATAGCCTGATCTATATTCTTGGAGAGTTTCAGAGCATTTGGAGGGCTCCTTCATCAGGGCCAAACCAGCTAGGGTTTCAGTCATCCAGTGGAGTGCACCATTCAGTGGAGGAATTTAGATCTATAGGGTTTGAGAGTGGATTTGGGAATTTGGACATCTGGGTTGTCCTTACAGTTGCCCGATCTATCATTTGGAATATTTCTCGGGATGATAGGATACTTTTGGTAGCAAGGCCGAATTATTGAGGGCTTCAGCATTCTAGCAGGGCGTGGCACTTTCCAGATTGGAGGTTGAGCATTAGTACAACCCAAATCTACTTGATTCGGTCTTCATTGTATATCCAGCCTTTAGAGGCTTATTTTGTATTGTCGGGAGCATTTTGTAGCATCTCATATCTATTGCTTGTATGACCATATGAGGTTTATGCCAGATCGACCATCTATTGTATTGATCTTACATTGCTCATAATAAAAAGGTCAGATCTTTTCTTGAGCTTCTACATCTTGAATACATTGTGATCTTGATGTGTTGATGAATCTTGTGTGCACTTAATAACTCAATAAATACATTCACATCAATAGATCAGTAGTAGTTAGTGATTCCAAGAAAAGATTTGGCTTTGTATCATTACACTGCATGGGAAATCGCAAAGGTCCAAATTACTTGGTTCTCTGCGGTAGGGGTTGAGTAATAAGAAAATGCCCTGGACAAATAAAAGTTCTTGTCCTCACGCTTGAAGGTGTTCACTGTATCTCCACAGAAATGGTGCCGCATTGATGCCATAGGTTTATGAGAAGGTTGATTTGCTGCAGATGATGGTTTAAACGAATTGTTAGAGTGAATAATGTAACTTTTTGCTAAATCTTGGTTAAATGCTTGTGAATGGGAAATCTCCTCGGGCCTTTTGCTGATTAATGACAACTTGTATTGGTGGTGCATGATGAATTATTAGCATTAAAAATTATTTATTGCATATTTAGAAATGCGAACGTGGCGGATACGACGAAGAGCAATTAAGGAATGGAGGTTTCCTGAACGTGGGAAGGGCACACCATGTGAACACGATTTCATGATTTTGAAATGAACACTCGCAAGGGATAATTTAATCTGCCCGAAAATTTTAGTTTAATGCACATGAATACAATATGTCCTTGATCCTTTCTCCCATGAAAGACAATATATACGGTTTCTGCATGACGACTTGTTAGAATTAAAAGCCAGTAATTCCATATTTAGAAACAAGATATGTATATATTTATATATAAAACTTTTTATTTTCTTTTATTATAGACAAATGAGAAGGTGACAGAGAGGGCAGAGAACAAGGAAAGAATGGAAACTCTGAAAAGCAGTCGGACAAGATTCAAAAAAGGGTTATAGGGATAGTCAGGACAACCGAGTGTTGCACGATGAAATTTCATGTTTCATAATTTTTGAGTGCAAAATGTGTAAAACGGAAGAGATCATGATGGGGTAGTTGAGTGATCGGTTTGTATATTTGTGGAATTCCACCAAAGTGGCTAAGTATGGAACAAGGAAATTGCTAATTGCATACGTGGAAATAAGATCTTATATATAATTGCCAACTGTTAATTGCAAAGGGGCACGGATATAGGAAACAATGACTGCGAACTGAATATTTCTTCAACCCACCAAACCGATAATTTTCCAAATAAATTCAAACAAATGGTGAAGTATGGAAAGAGGATAGATGAGCTTCAAAATAGGGTGACAATAGTTCCACTAAATATGCGAGGACCTGATGGTTAACTTGTATTTCTCGAAAGTTTTCAGTGCAAAAATGTGCAGCACAGAAAAGGGCATGATAGGTGGACCGTAATACGAAAAAGCATATGATCTAAGAATGGTTTCAATTTTGAATATCTGTCAATTTGTATATACTGGAGCTCCGAATGCTATTTGAAGGTCACGAAAAGGTATAATTGCAATGTTGACCCGACCAATGCGCAATTCCGCCTGTCAATTTGTATATGGCATAACTCTGGGTGCCAGTTGTGGGACAGGGAACAATAGATAGTCAATTTAAATAAATCGGAAGTAGTCGTTGGAAATGCAAATGCATGAATCCACGAAGCTATGGAGCAATGCATTTTCGGGAAAAAATGATTAAGTAACCAGGAAGAGAAACTAGAGAAAATAAAAGAGTGGGAAAATAGAGAGGCAGAAGGCATTTTTCATAAGTGCGAATTGGTTTCAAAGAAGCTCCATCATTGCAAAACCATGATATACTAATTCTCAGTAAATGCGTGTTTGAATATTACATTTTATTGCAATGTATGCCTAAATATATGTTCTTGATACATTATTCCATGACTGTAACATATCAACTTAACCACTAAATTTCCTTTTCTACTAATTGCCAACAAATCCTTTGTGGAAGATTAGATTTTATTAGAACATGTGCGTGTAACTATGTTCTTGATACATTTTACCATCAGTGCAACATATTAACTCAAGTATTAAACTTATTTCATTATGGGTTGTTAGCACTAAAACTTAATAATTGCACGTCTAGAAACAAGAATAATGATTTTGCTGCAACATTGTACATTGGTATTAGTAAACACAAGATCAAAGAAGTATGAGAGCACCAAACCATGCCAATTAGAACATGCGTTAAACCCAGAAAAGAGGCAGCAACGAAGAGTGCAAGGCAATTTTTTTTTAATAGAAAATCCATTTAAAATAAAAAATAAGAAAAACATCGAGTATTGCACATCTATGCTTAGAAATTGGACCCAGTTCTTCAGGCCAAAACATTAAAGGTATCTGTGACAAACACAGGCATGGGTTCTGTAGTATACAAGATCCTTGGAGTTTTCTCGTTGATGAATCATCCTCTGCTGAAATTGATATTTTTTAGAAGCTTTTCCTCAGAAAGAAGACGAAAATGGTTGCAGGGCAAGTGGAATAGCCCTTAGCTGAAACCGCCTCTGCATAGTCCAAAACAATTCAGTATCACATCTTGCACGTGAAATTGTAGAGGCCCAAGTTAGTCCATTCTGGGAAGAAGGTGATGACTAGTAGTAAAATGCATGGCAGGAGCGAGAGTTTTGGACCTGATGCCCGAAAATGTTAAACAATATTTTTTTGTCTTGAAATATATCTCTGGGAGAATCAACATATCATTGCTTTACACTGAAACTCTTCTGCCTAGAATGGACTAATTTGGGACTCTGGAATTTCTACTTTTGCAGTGCAAAGTGGTTGTTGCGTTCACCATCAGTTTCTTTTCTGAAACTTCTTTTGTTATTGTCATGACTGCGATCACCGAGCCGGGAACGTCTATTCGTTATGGTTGATTTCAATTTGGGAACAGGAGTAGGAAGATTCTCTTCATTGCCATCATCCATTGTCATATCATCGTCCATCATATCATATTCTTTCAACTTGGAATTCATGGCATCAAATTCTGCGATAGCAATCACTGCAATTGGGTAGGTTCTTTGACCAACCAGGGTTGCGATGGAATTTTTTCGCTTGAAATATATCTCTCGGTGTACCAAGGGACCGTCTCATTTTTGGCTCCTAGGCGGAGGGAGATGAATCATAAGAATATGCCCTGGAATAGTGGAACCTATGGCTATTATGCGCCAATGTGTTTACTATGTGTGGAGAGAACTGCTTCCAGAAGTTATTTAGAATTTTTCGTTTTGTCGAGACGATGTTTAAAATGAAAATCGGGGAGGGATAATATAAGCCTCCACAAATTATGGTTTAATGCGTATCAATGGAATATCTCCTCGAGCCTTTCGCTGATCAATGAAAATTTATAGGGTTCATACGGAATGAGTTGTGACCATCACAGCTCACTAATTGCACACCTAGAAAAAAGTGTGAATGTGACGGTGATAGAGAAAAGAGATTAAGAATTAGAAATTTATTAAAAGCACAAACCCGTTGGTGCACAAAAAAAAAAATATTGTGGCCTTTGAAATGAATACTTGGAAAGGATAACATGCTTGTGGGAAAATATTAGTTTAATTTGTACTAATGACAAATCTTCTCCGGACTTCCAGACATTAATGATAGTTTTAAGAGTTGCTGTAGGATGGATACTAGCATTAAAGCTTAATTATTGCATATCTAGAAACAAGTATGAAAGAAACAACAATGGAGAAACTAATTCCAAGAAATTCCAAAGTATGAAAAGCGATCGAGCAAAGATATACCAAGGGCACATGAAGGGCCGATGGTTCTCGGCCTGGTGGGCTGAAAATTGAGCCTCTATTGTTTTGTGTCCTACAAATAGCACCTACACTTCCATGATATACAAATTGAAAGGAGGAATTGCGGGTTGGTTGGTTCAACATTGATTTTTTTTGTCCTCAGCGATTCCGTATTAATTCCATAATTAGCCACTTTTTTGGATCAGGGGTTCTCAGGCTGGCGGGCAAAAAATTGGGCATCTATTATTCCATGCTCTACAAATATCACTAACAATTCCGTGATATACAAATTTAGAACCTGACCTACGCTAAATTATTACTGTTAAATATTTATACTGCATAATTTAGTAATACGAGAAAGTTTTCCCATTCTGGTCAACCGAGTGATATAAAAGTATTTCCACAAACGAGCAATATAAAAAAGAGTCATTCCATACTTACGCACTTTTTTTATCGCGGGTTGGCGGCCTCGCGGGCTGAAAAAAGAGTCTCTATTGTTCTGTGTCTTACAAATAACACCCAGATTTTTGCGGTATACAAATTGAAAGGAGGACCTACAGGCTGCTAGGATGAACATTGCATTTGATCACAGGTTCGCGACCTCATGGGATGAAAATTAAGTATCTATTGTTCTGTGTCCTACAAATAGCACCTACATTTCCGCGATATACAAATTTACAAGTAGACTGGTGGACAGTTTCTATATAAATTATGGAATGAGATTTTATACAACATATGCGGATCCCTCATTCCATACTTAAGGAGTTTTTGGATCCCGGGCTTGCGGTCTGACGGGCCGAAAAGAGATTCTCTATTGTTATGTATCCTACAAATAGCACCCAAACTTCCACGATATACAAATTGATAGTGTTCTAGAACATATGCGGATCCCTCATTCCATACTTGGACACTTTTTGGATCGTGGGTTCGCGACCTAGTGGGCTGAAAATTAAGTATCTATTGTTTCGTTTCTTACAAATACCACCTAGAATTTTGTGTTCTACACATAGCACCTAGACTTCTGCAATATACAAATTCACACGCGGACTTGTGGACATAGTCTATATAAAGTATGGAATGAGATTTTATACAGCATATGCGGATCCCTCATTCCATACTTAGGCATTTTTTGGATCCCAGGCTCGTGGCCTGGCGGGTCGAAAATAGAGTCTTTATTGTTCTGTCTCCTACAAATAGCACCCAAACTTTTGCGATATACAAATTGATAGTGTTTTAGAATATATGCAGATCCCTCATTCCATACTTGAGCACTTTTTGGATCACGGGTTTGCGACCTGGTGGGATGAAAATTAAGTATCTATTGTTTTGTGTTCTACAAATAGCACCTAGACTTCCGAGATATACAAATTGACACGCACACTTTTGGACATAGTCTCTATATAAAGTATGGAATGAAATTTTATACAGCATGAAGATCCCTCATTCCATACTTAGGCAGTTTTTGGATCGTGGGTTCGCAGGTTGGTGCGCCGAAAATAGAGTCCTATTGCTTTTGTCTCTATTGAATCAGGCTGGTTGGTTGAACATTGCACTTTTATTGTCTTGTAGCAATTTCGTATGAATTTCAAATTTAGCATTTTTTTTTTATCGACGTCTTTGAAGTTGGAGAGATGGAAATTGTCTATTGTTCCACGCTTTACAAACACATTTTTCTAGAACATATGCAGATCCCTCATTCCATACTTCGACACTTTTTGGATCGTGGGTTTGCGACCTGACAGGCTGAAAATTAAGTATCTATTATTCCGTGTCCCACAAGTAGCACCTAGACTTCCGCGATATACAAATTGACACGTGAGATTGTGGACATAGTATCTAAATAAAATATGGAATGAGATTTTATAAAACATATGTGGAGATCACGAAAATTGGGTGTCTATTGTTCCGCGCTTTACAAACACATTTTTCTAGAACATATGCAGATCCCTCATTCCATACTTGAGCACTTTTTGGATCACGGGTTCGCGACTTGGCAGGCTGAAAATTAAGTATCTATTGTTCTGTGTACTACAAATAACACCTAGACTTCCATGATATACAGGTTGACATGCGAACTTTTGGACATTGTTTCTATATAAACTATTGAATGAGATTTTATACAACATATGCAGACCTCTCATTCCATACCTAGGCAGTTTTTGGTTCACGGCTTGTTGGGATGAAAATAGAGTCTCTATTGTTCTGTCTCCTACAAATAGCACCCAGACTTCTGCGATATACAAGTGGATAGGTGGACTCGGGCTGGTTGGCTGAACATTGCAGTTTTATTATCCCGTAGCGATCTCGTATGAATTTCATATCTAGAGATTTTTTCTGATCGGGTTTGTGGGGCTTGTGGGCTGAAAATTGGGCCTCTATTATTCTGCACTGTACAAATACTAGGCACATCTCTGCGATTTACAAATTGACAAATGGACCTGTGGGCTACGTGGCTCAACATTGTAGTTTTCATTGTTCCTTGTCCTATGAATAGCCCTTGGAGTTCCGCGATATACAAATTGATAGATGGACTTAAGGGCTAGCGGGTTCAAGTTTGTCATTGTTTACAGATACTAATCCCTATCAACTATCTAACATATCTAAAAACATGATTTTCAATACTAAATTATAAATAATAATTTTTTCTATTGTAGAATTTAATTAAACGACAAAGTTTGTACAATCTAGTCGGGCGACTAATATAAAAGTTTTCTGAAAAATGAGAAATACATAGTAAACATGTGCTTTTAGAAAGTATGGACAAGACATTTTGTAGAGCATATGCGGATCCCTTGTTCCATACTTGGGCACTTTTTGGATCGCGAGTTCTTATCCTGGGGGGCTGAAATTTGAACCTCTTTTGTTTGGTGTCCTGCAAATATCACCCAGACTTCCGCGATATACAAATTGACAGGTGGACTTGCGGATTCCACGTCTAGCGGGTTCAAGATTGCAATTGTTTAGCAATGCTCATCCTATCTAACTTCGACTAAATACATTATTTTTAGATACTAAAATATTAATATTAACTATTGTTATTGTACAAGTGAATTACATTAAATTATTAAAGGATGTTAAATTGCTTATTTTTTAAAAAATGAAGGAAACAAAATAATTTTTTTGTAAAATTCTATCACTGCAAGCATAACAAGGACCAATTTGAAGTTTAAGGCCCTCTTGTTCATATGATAGCACAATTGCACTCCACATAGTATATACTCATTGATTTCAAATTATTCCAGGATATGAATTTTACCAAGTTCATCGAATAAGCAAAAATTGCGAAAACAACGATCAATTTGAATTTTAAGAGCCTCTTGTTGGTATGATAGGACAATTGCACTTCGCACACTATATATTCATTGATTTCAAATTATTTCACAACAATAATTTGACCAAGTTCATCGATCAAGGAAATTTGTCAAAACAAGTCACATAATACATTTGCGTCATAGCGCCATAGAAATTATCAGGTGGATCTGCATGCTAGCTAGCCAAAAAAAATCAATTATATTGTTATGTGTCCTCCAAAGAAGAGTTGGAGTTCCATGGTATACAAATTGACATACAAACCAAATAACGAATAACCAACCATACTTTAAACAACCCAGAAGGTTCCATTGAGTAGAACCCATTGATCTTTGCACCAAACAATTTGACAAAGAAAATACGTTAGCACATTCCTTTTCTCTTGAAACGAACATTCATCTGTATGTTAAACAAATATTACATAGAGACATGAGGTATTTTCATTTCCTTCCAAAGTTTGATTTAATTTTTTCTTTTTCCCTTCTTCAGTCGATATGCAAAATTGCATTGTCCTCATTTAAGGCAAATTTGCTCTGTATCCGAAGGTGCCGCAACATATAGACACTTCTTGTTTTTTTCTGTAGATATGTTTCATACGACAACTCTGCCAATTCAGGAAGCAGATTTTGTAACAAAGGCTGCCTAACCGAACACTGCACAGTTGTGTTGCCCACAGTTTGGATAACACCATTGATGCAATGTCCATAAATATATGGACATTTTTCACCGCATTGCAGACAATCAATCATATCATCACTTATCAAAGGGGAGGCAGAAGCAGCGGAATGGCATTTTGCACATACAGGCTTAAAGGGGGTCGAGTACACATTGGCTACAACTAAAATACCTTCAACTTGGCAAAGCGAAGAAAGGGATTAATACATTGAACAATATAATACACAACTGCATCCCCCCTCCCTTTTAAAACAAAAAAGCAAAAGTAAACAGGTGCATAAATTTGTTGAAGGTTATTTCTATAAGAAAAGTGAGGATGATTTTGTGGATGTATATGTACAACAGTTGTAGAGCTAGCTAGTTTATCTAGATCCTCTGCTATATCAGTTCACAACTTTATTACAAACGTTGCCTGGGTTGTCTGAAAGATCCTTTCTATAACATCCTTCTTCTTTGTTATATTTTTGAACAACATAAGTGGAATCTTCCCTCTATGTAATTGTTGTTCCATTAACGAAAAAAAATCTAAATACGTATGTAACATCCCGCTCTGGCGCACTGAGGACACTTATTCTTTGAGGACACTTGCTCGCAAGTGATCTGGACCCTTTTTGATGTTGGACCTTATATATTTGATTATGATGTGATTGACAGATGATATGATGTGTTACTATCCAGGTAGACGGGTG
>JASDQU010107550.1:249763-262431 GCA_032191745.1 Picea mariana
TTCTTATGATCAAAATGTAATATTACAAGTATATTAGTCAAAATATTGAAATGAATTGAGAATATAAGAGAGAACATATATTAGTAAAATGAGCACACCAACACAAGGAATGACAATATGTACTATGGGAAACCTGATTTGGGAAAAACCAACAAGAAAATGAGCAATACACCTTGTTGTTTACAAAGAAGCATGGACTCACTATGGAGTTACAATAAACACTATCACTTGTGAAAAACTTCTATAAGGTCAATTTCTACCTTTGTTCTACTCAAATATAACAATCATTTTCTCTAGTCCTCTATATAACAATTGCCTTCTTCAACATTTGGTGTATCGAGGGAACCCAATGCTTCTGCATATTAGATAAATCCTTTTCACCATATAACTTACTTACTAGCATGATGAAATCCCTCATGGGTTCTCAGAAGGAGGATCATGCTCTTATGATGATGAGATCATAGGTGACATCGAGGTTCCCTTGAAGTAGAAACACCTACTGAAACAATGGGTACCCAAGGAACTACCAGAGTTGGACACTAACTTCTATGTTAATGAGAGGATGTATCACATTGCTCTGTTATCCATCCATGGCCTTGGTTTATTTTCCATGGATGGCATAAAGGTAAAATATGGCGAATTAGTTGAATTGTTTGAGTATGTTGGACCATGTTACACTTATGGAGTATGGTTGAGGTTGGTCCAATATATGTCTAGTATGTTGAGATACGCACTCGCCACAAATTATATACAACTGAAAGAAAATAATAAAAATAAAGGAGCAACTATGTATATTGATGGAAGGCTAAAGGCATCAGGGAATATTTCAGGTCTTATAAACAATAAAAGGCCTAGGATGACAAGAAAGGAACCCAATTGCATTTTTGAGGAGTGTGAAGGTAATGGGATATTTTTATGTGCGGTGAAAAAAATAATGGCAGACGAAGAGTTGTTGGTCGATTACAATCGGAATCGAGTCGACCTAGGAACGTGTTCTTTTTCTATGGTACTAAACCCATTATACCCAAACTCAAAAAGGGATTACTTAATTTGTGAATGTTTCATTTGTGACAAAATTTTATTTTATTTCTGAATGTTCCATTTGCTAATTTTTGCTCGATGTTTCATTTCCAAATATTTGTTAATTTGTATGTGTGAATGTTTCATTTGATAATATTTGCCAATATTCCATTATTTCATATATTGTTTTTTCAATATTTCTTGCACGTACTAACATTCTTCTTGAAATTCTTCCAGAGTGATGGTTGAGGCAAAGGCTCCATTCCTAGCACCGCATTGACCGAAAACGATGAATATATAAGCGATGAAGAGATATTTGATTCTAGAGACCCCTTGCAGACAATAGAATTGTCCCTAAGAAAGGCCAATAGGGAATTCTGGGATTTGGTCACTGTTGGGCCGAAAACTGCTGAGGATTTCCAAAGGATAGCTGAATTACACGTTAAGATAGCAAATTATGGGGTAAGTCATGTCATATAACAATATCAATTTTTTGTTTTAAATTTTGTAGTTTGATATATGGAACTAACACATATTTCTCATTATAGAATTTTGTGAGATCGATGAGAGGGGAAGGGGAAGGTCCTGGTAGTAGAAGTAGGAATGCAATAGTGAACCTGCATGGCCATGTAGCCACGAGGCTATTTTCCACCCCAAGTGTTCCGCCCGAGACTAATTCTATACCTTCTAGGGGTGATGCCACGCCCCCACATCACACGTTAGATCGTGCAGGTGGTGTACATGATCATGGAACTGATCACTCTTCCATTGATTGTTACCTTGTTGCTACACGTATCCAAAGCACAGAAACAACAACGGTAGAATTTTTTGTCGACCAGGACATGGTTCCTCTAAAAATAGTACAGCTACCAGGTATTTAATATATGTCTTTATCTAGATTCTTGTTATATAATTTTTTAAACAATCACATATCAGTGAGATTTAAATTACTAATGATGATGATTTTTTACAGGAAACAATGTGTTCTACAATAGTTTGCATGACATTTTTGGGCTGACCATTCGACTACGATGGAATGGACAAAATTCCAAACTGAAAAACCTTCTTATCTCCAGACTAGATGGTGAGTTTGGTGACTCGTTCAATAAGCCAGAAGTCCTAAAAAGGATTGGCAAGCATTTGAAACATGTTAGAGAGGTGTATAGGAATAAATGAGTACAGGACCCCAAGTACGAACGCCCTTTGGTTGTCCTCGAGAGGGAGCGGAAAGAAATTATTCTCGATGCAAGAGAATTAGTGATGAAAGAACAAGGGAAGAAGCCACCTGGCCCTGGAAGGTAAGAGGTGTTTTCAATTTACTATGGTTGTCTTTTGTTTACTTTACGAGGAAAAAAATCAATATCTAACATATTTCAAAATATTGCGTAGACTCCAAGACACTTCCAAGGCAACAAGGGCAAGACAAGAAAAACACGGCCAACATAAACTGGGCCAAGGTGGTTACGAGAGATTGAAGGCATGGGTTGTAAGTGCCTAAAAATTTTAATTTTTTTTTATCATCGTCACAAAATATGTAATTCATTGTAGCTAGTGACTAATGATTTTGATATTTCTCAATGCAGGGGGATTTGTTCAATGACCAAGCCACAGAAGAAGATCTAAAGGTCAGGTTCATACAGAGTTTTGATGGCGTGGTGGTGCGACAAAGAATATTGGGGCAATTGCCATGTGCCTCTCTGGAGGACATGGTAAATAAAATGAAATTAAAAACTTGTCGATTAGTTTTTACTCATTGATTACTTGTAATGTAAAATATATTTTTTATTCATTTAAAATGTAAAAAAATATGTGTCTTTTCCACATTTGTAGGAGAGTAACAATTCTACCAATGATCTTGATGTATTGACCGATGAACCACATATCGACCCCCATATTGATTCAAGCCTTCTTGCCGAAGGACCATTACAGAGTGGTATGCGCACATTTTTAATGTTTTTCCATTTTTCAATGAGTATTAATATTTAGGGTATATTCTGTACTAAATACTTATATTGTTTCATATGGAAGAGCGTGTAGATGTCGATCGAGAGCGGCGATCAACAAGCATAGAAACAACAATGCGGCCACCAACTACTGTTTCTACTGCACCGGCTAATCCAGGTATAAAACATTGTAATTAAATCTGTATTAATTAAATTTCCCTAGGAACACTGAATAACAATATCACTTAATTTTTTTTAGTTCTTGGAGCAGTGGATGCCCATGATGTGCATCCTCAATATCCATGCCAAAATACTAGAAGTTCATCATGGCATGAGGTGTTGAGTATTGATGATGCAACACTTCAAGAAGGCCCAATAACTGTGGGGGATCAATTAAATTATGATGATGACTTCATTTGTGCTTTCATGGAGACCAAGAAGAAGAATAATAAGAAGAAAAACAAATGATTAGATATTTTATTATTAATATAAATCCAATATATTTCTGGTCTAATGTAATGTATTGTGTTTTCCTACATGTCATGAATGTTATTTGCTTTCATTGTTTTTGTTTTAGCACATGGAGATGAATGTTTTTTGCTTACATTTAATGTTACGATCATTTCTAATTATAGCTGTGAAATCTAGATAGATTGGTTATGGGGAAATGAGTTATGTGAGAGGGGGGGAGGGGCCAAAAGAGATTCCACCTTCATGTGGTTGGTCCTGTTTAGTAGAGAATAATTTATTCTTGAAACGAAGAGAAGCTCATTCAAGCATTCATCTTTAGTGATTAATTTGTAGAGGTTGTTACATCTTTAATTACTATTCTGAAATATAATTAAGTCATGTGATGAATCGCAATATGGAGAGGAGCAACATTGGAGGCACCCCATCACTAAAAGGTATGGATCTTGTTAAGGACTGGTTTAAGGTGATTTTTGGTTGATTTATGACTATCATGATATTTCGTAATGAATGTGGAGATCAATGATTTTTTTTAGGAAATTTTAATTTAAGAAGACAAAGTTATGCTGACTCCATGAGTGTTAAGGATGCATGGAGGTGGGCACAATCCCCAAGGTATGTCTCTTTAGCCAACACTGTTGCTAGCCTAAATCAATGTAGTACACACTGAATGCGGTGACCCTGAGGTTCATCATCCTCTTCATATGCCTCTTGCTCCTCCTAGGAGGTTTGAACCTTATAACCTAACCTAGGCTACCCCTGCATACCTCATCCTACCCTAAACCTAACCTACATCCTAAGGCTAGAAATAGGAAGAACTTCTCATCTTTCAATTGAGTTCAGTAATGAGGTGTGTATTGTCTTTTTCCAGACTATGAATAGGATATTTAAAACCCACTAGGATTTTGAGGAGATCTCTTTCTTATCACAATTAATTTTCCACTACAAACCCCCTTCATGAAGCCAACCTTCAATCACTAGGTATTTTTAATTTCACCGATGGTTACATAGTAAAGTCTTCTCAAATCTAGACTCTCCCCTAAAGACATTGTCAGGCAATGAATTGACTAATCTGCAGTTGGTGACTCACCAGGGAAATCATCTTCTCCCTTCTCTACTTTTAGTACTATTTTTGTAGTGACATCAAGGGCTTCATCTTCTAATGAGGATGAGCATCACTTTTTCTTGTTACATATGAAATTTCCATTTTTTCATTTCTCTTTTTCAGTAGTTTAACTTATTTTGTTTTATAATTCAACTTCTAGGAGATGCTACTATGATCCCACAAGGGGTCACTATTAAATTTTACTTTTGATTTCCATTGACCTTAACTATTAGACTCCTAACGCAAGATCATATAGCATCTTTTAAAGTACATATGTATGAATTAGGTTATATAGTATCTTTTAAAGGCATTCTAGTGATGCTTATGATCACCCTTTAAAAGTTAGGTCATAAATCGTATTACAAATTCTTTCCATGCCTTAAATGGATGGAAAATACCAATTTACAATTTGACCAACTTTAAACCCTATTTTAGGGCCATCACGGGAGACCCCCAAAATCTGTCCAACCATTCGTTAATTTTTTGAATATTTTGGTTTTTTAAACTTTTTCGACTGAAGTTTCGATGCGCTAAAGGATAGGCATTTTTAGCCCATAATTTTTGTCTCCAGACTATTCAAACCAATGTTAGGAAACTCTGATGAGGCTTTTCATGAATGATTTACCTTAAAAAGGTTAGAAATTTACATTTGTAACAAAAAAAGAAGAAATAACTCCCACCTTTCGATTGAATCATTTATGTTTCCATCATATCTTGTGGATCCGTAAAGATTCGCAAAAGGCCAATTTAGGGGGTATTTGGTGCCCCATCTAGAGCATTAAGGTGATTCCCTTATGTTTATGGAAGATAAATTACCAATTTTAAATTTGATTTAAAAGGTTATGATTGAACATTTTATGAATGAAAACATATTATGGAATTTGATAAAAATGTGATTATGAAGGGTTTTTTAAAATATAGCAAACTATACAACCATACAAGGAAATTCCACCACTCTAAACTATTAGACTTTTCACCCAAGATATCTATGCCTCTCTCCTACTATCCTAAAAACTCATATCCATCCTCAGGACTGTCTACCATTTGACTGTCCTAAGCTATTTTTGCAGCCCCAACCTACCTAACGTTGACCTATTTCATACTATCTCACCCTAGGATATCTCCCCTTTCATGCCTAGGCCATTATCTCCCTAATTCAAGGCCATTAACCCTATATCCTAAAAATTTAGACACCCCATGACTACCTATAGAAAATCTTACTGTTGACTGTCCCGAAGTCTTAATTTAAGACCACGTTCCACTTTGACACACCCCTAAAAACAAATGCACATACCACATAGTCACTCTACCTAAACCACCGCCCAAACTCTCCACCCAAAATCATAGTAAAACCTTCAATTATGACTATGCTAACATAGTCATTCCCAACCACATTTAATTTGTTTTTGACAGAGATAATTCATGGGGAACATAACCTACAATCTGCATACATAAGCAACATTAAAAATCTTATCTTTTGTGCATTTGGAGGGGTTACATATCATTTTCATTTGCATATTTAGGACAAGTAGGACTGATACATATTGAATTGAACTCAAATAGACAGTCCCAACTTCTAATATGTAATGAAGTGAGAAGGATACTATTGGATTATTGGATTGACACATATGAAATGTTTTGTGGCTTTGAAATATTGATGTCTTGAAATTAGTTTGATCAAAGTCATAGATACTTGAAAGAAAATTGTTGTGCTCTATTAGGCAATTGTGTATATCATTAAAATTTAGTCATTGATTGATCTTAATAATTTGAATACTTGCATTATTCTTGAGATTGAAAGCAGCATCCTCTAGGCATTGTATACAAACACAAACACATGTGGCATTTGCACACTTAAGTGATATCTTGTTGTCACATGCATTTCCTTGAATCATTCATTGAATATCTTTTAGATGAGTTTACATGAAAGAGTGTTTCATTATTTCATTGTATGTAGTTTTTGTCATATCATGGTCTATGTGAAATCTGAGATATTTTCACTCTTTGTTGTTTTCAGAAATAAAGAATCTGTGTACACAGGTGAAACATGGGCCCTCAGTAGGCAAAGTTTCCATTGGTGGGTTGTTTAACCTAGTGAAACATGAAGGAAAACATGTAACATACCATGATTTTTTGGAAAAGTGGACACCAATCTATTTTGGCTCTACTCACTATACTGATATTTTCCTGAATGAAATTTAGAAAATGGTTGTTGAAATTGGTAAAATAAGTATGTTATTAACTCTTTCAATAATCTAGGTTCAACATTGATTTATCATGAAATAAAATTATTTTCCTTGCATGAAAAAATGTTATAGGGATATTGGAAAGTAGTAATCATAGTTCATAATTGTTTTTAAGCCTAATTGTATCTGAAAATTGTGAAATATTAAAATTGACTCCGAATAGATTATTTGTATAACTACCAAATGCACATATTTTAAGTTAATACATTTCATAGGATTTATGAGTTTCTTATAAATATGCACATTGTACATAACTATGCGTTCAATTGTTATTTCCATCTGGATGAGATATGTATTAAAATTGGTCATATGTTGGATGTGACTATCAACCTCCTAGGGCATGTATTAGGCTCGGGAAGGCTGACTATATTCTTTACATGTCGTTGTAGTCTTCAAGAATAGAACCACAGTCCTTAGACTATTTTCCCCCCCTTTGGTGTCTTAGAATTCTTAGGCTTTTATAGCCTTTACATCAAGGTTTCAATATCCTAATTTAATGGATTTGAAATACCAAAGATAAACATAATCAATTTGATCTTTTAGCATAAATTGTCCAATCTTATCATCATAAGTCGAATTTGAAAACCTGGAGAATGATTTGGCAGCTTGCTAGTGAAAATCACGGATTTCGAAATCTATCTTTGATGGCTGGGCGATTTCTGTCAAGAATAAACATGCCATTTGGCTTCATTCCCTTACCATATGCCTTCAAAACTTGATGAAGAGGATGATCTATCTTTAGATAATTATTATCTTTAATTTGAGATCATTCCCACAGATTCTGGAAAGAGAAAAACGTGATCTGGGCAGAAAGAAGACCGATTTGGACTCTTCAGATCTTTCAGTGGCTTACTGGTCATGTATTTTGACTTTTAGCCACCGAAAGTCAGAGCTTTTCGGTGTCTCATTACACTGTGAATTTCACATTTAGCTGCCGAAAGCTAAAATTAACCTTTGGCCTATTTTTAGAGTTGAAATCCTCATTTTATTGAATTTATGTGAATTTGAGCCTTTCTCAAAACCTCTAAAACTTTAAGATTTAAAAATAAAATTATTATCTTTAATTTGAGATCATTCCCACAGATTCTGGAAATGGAAAAATGTGATTTGGGCAAAAAGAAGACAGATCTGGACTCTTCGGAGCTTTTGTCGGCTTACTAGTCATGTATTTTTCCTTTTAGCCGCCAAAAGTCAGAGCTTTTCGGCAGCTCATTAAACTATAAATTTCACATTTAGCCGTCGAAAGCTAAAATTAACCTTTGGCCTATTTTTAGAGGTGAAATCCTCATTTAATTGAATTTATGTGAATTTGAGCCTTTCTCAAAACCTCTAAAACTTTAAGATTTAAAAATAACTCTTCTACCTAATGATCTTCTTATCATGTGATTTGGGAAATATTAGCAAGTGATTTTTGATTGCTAACAGAACCCTAACATTATTCTTGTGTGAATGGCATATTTTGTTTAAAAAAAAACCCCAACCTTAGTCGCTCTAGCGATGAACCTGTTCATCGCTTGTATAGTCATTTGGTCACTTGACTAAGTTTTCCAAGGTTGTCTTGGTCGCTTTTGCGACTAATATTAGTCATTAGACCGACAACTATTAGTCATTATACCAACTAACATTAGTCACTAGACCGACTAATTATGGTCGCTAGAGTGACCAAGGTTATGTTTTCCTTAGAGATGCTAGCAAGGCTTACGACTAAAGTGGGTCGTTAGACCGACTAACATTTGTTGCTAGACCGACTAATTATGGTCACTAGAGTGACCAGGTTATGTTTTCCTTAGAGATGCTAGTAAGGCTTGCGACTAAAGTTGGTCGCTAGACCGACTAATCTTGGTCGATGGACTGATGAATGGTAACTTTTCCCTATTGTGAATAGTCTTCTTTTCCCAGTCACTAGACCGACGAAGATCCATGTGTGGTCACTAGAGCGACGAATTGATTCTGACGAACAAAAAAAAACATCTTGGTCGCTGTTAGTAACATTTCTTGTCCGAGGCATAAGAATATTCGGATCTGCAAGTTGCATGAGAAGCGCCAGTGAGCAACGCAGAAAAATATCAGTTCATGTTTTCAAGAAAGTAAGCGGGCAAGGTTATATTGTCAATGGTCCAGATTCATCCATACGTGCAGATCGACGGTCGGTGAGAAATCGTGGATAGCGGAGTTGCGTTGAAATTTGCGCAAATAGATTGCGCCAATATTGTATGTAGGGAAGGATAGTAGTCATCCATCCAAAGGACGCATGGCACAAGATCTAGTAGCGTCGGCTTTTCGGCGGTTGCGTGATCGAACGGTGAGAGTTCCATATCATTCTACATCTCAAAACCCCGAACCCTGAAGCGCCGAAGGCGCCCAAATTCGGACCCGTGGTATCATGAAGCAATCTCAACCATCCATCCATAGGAGACACCTGGCACATGATTAGGTTCCTCACCATTTCTCCCATCGCGATTTCAAAACGCAAAGAGAAGCTCCATCATTTTCCGATGAGCGAGGTCCGGGAGTGTCCAGGACCCGGGCCCATAGTATCACCGAGTGAGTTCCAGACCGTCAGGTCTAAGAGGATGCGTGGAATCCAATTAATCCATCTCAGCGTTTCGCTCATCGCGATTTCAAGAAGCAAGGATCAGCCCCTTCCTATTCACAAACGTCGAAAGCGCCTTTGAGAGTAAGCGCAGGGCCACAGCCCGCAGTCACTTGGGGAAAAAAAAGAGTTGTGCAAGAGAGGCTAAAGGCATCGAGTTCAGTTACAGAGGATATCATCGCGATCTATAGGCGCCATCGGATCCGATATCAATATTGTTTCTCTCTTGAAGTAAATGAAGGCAAGAACGGGTGGTTGAAACCTCCTTTCATTCATTAAGTGTGAGGTATGGAGGGTCTGGAAAGCGGTCTGCTCGAAGGGGTCCTGTGTACTGATTTTTCCAAAGAAGCCATGCCTAAGTCCTCGAATAGACAGAGAAGTCTGCACATGCTAGCTCAGCACTTAATGGCTTAGCTACCCTCCTTACAGGAGCCATGCGCAGTTAATGTGGCACTTGAAGAAGGATATCAGTACGAGTTTGACTGAAGGGACACAGAACCTTGGGTGAATGGGCACGCCTCTGTGAGGTGAATTTTCCTGAGTATATAGACTCAGTCTTTGTATTTTTGTAATCTATCGATGGTTGAGCAAGGCTCCCGATTGTAAAGTTTTGATGAAGCATTGGTCGCTCTGGTTAATGTATAAGGCATTTGAGACTTCTTACTTTATGGATGTCAGCCTCTTTCCCATTTCTTTGTTTACTGTGTTAGAACAGCTCAAAATTGGAGGATCCAATCGAACTATAGTTGTTATAGGATGATGTAGGTTGGATCACTATAACAGTTACATTGTTTATAATCAGTTCCTGTGATTTTATTAACGCTGAACAACTTGGAATTGGAGGGTCCAGTCAAGTCACTCCTCAACTCCTTGAAGCTTCGGACCAAGAGGATCTTGGCTCTTAATTTTTTCATCCCCAAGCTTTTGAAGGCCTGTTGCCCGAGGTAGTCTTGCTCACCCTTCTCACAAGTCTTCCATCTACCACCCTTTAATCCATCTACTAATAGAAGTTGGATCAAGACCTCCCTTGCTGTCTACATACCAGGCTTAGTCTCCTGAGTTAAAGCTATACCTTCTTGAGTCTTTACCCATTCAATCACCCCATTAAACAAATTGTGACATAAAACTGATGGGTGTTGGGCTCTGCTCCTACAGGCAATCTAGGGGTGACTTCTGATGCTAACATTTCTGGCACCGTTGCCAGGGACGAAGTTTAAAATTTTCCCCGGGATTGAACGACATTGAGCCTCTGATTCTGAAGGTGCATCGGGTATCAGAGCGTTTGAATATTGCTACTGTGCACTTGGCGACTCCATTGTGACAAATCCAATGGGGAGAACCTGTCAAGGAAATTGTGGCTTTCAGAGGTAGACACACGTGGTCTCATCCATGGCTGCCTCTAGCTACACCCAAAACTGATCCATAGGTGGTTCTTAGAAAAGGAAAGGCTTCCGAAGAAGAAGCTTCCACCGTCGAACCAGGTAATCCACCATCTCCTTCTGTAGGAACTCCATTTTCTCCTCCATTTCTTAAGAGACCTCTGTCAGAGGTTTCCCGTTTCCTGAATTTTGGGAGTGTTCCTGTTGAGTTTTCCCCTCCTAGTCTGGGATTGGAGGGAGAAATCCTTGTCGTTCCCCTCTCCTCTGAAGCTGTACTTTTGCGTAGACTCAGGACCACTGAAGAATTTCCCACTCCTCCTCTTGTTACCATTACCAATCCTGCACAAAGAGGAGCATCTACTGAATTGAGCCCGTTAGCCTTCTCCTTAAATCCCATTTTGTTTCCCATCCCATTCTAGGACTCATTCCCAGTAGCCCCTTCGTGAACTCCTTCCCCTCCAAGTTCTACTCCACCTAATATTCCTATGGCTGGTGCTAATCCCCCTCTAAATAGAATGGATGCCATAGTTGTGGCTAGATATGCTCCATTAATCCTACCCCATCCTATGAATCCTCTCCCAGCTGGAGATTACTTGAAGTATATGCCCAAGTTCACTGGAGAAGGGGACATGACTGCGAAAGAGCACCTGGCTGCTTTCTACAGTTATGCATACAACTTGAACATTGAAAATGAAGATGTCTGGATGAGAGTCTTCATCCAGAGCCTGGATGGTGAGGTGAGAAAGTGGTTTAGAGGATTGGCCCCCAGATCTATTGCTGGGATCGAAGCCCTGGATAGTGCTTTCCTGAGGTAGTGGGGCGATAGGCAGGATTTCATGTATTACATGACAGAGTTCAGGTATTTGAATAAGATGGAAGGATATTCTATCTCTGACTTCTCCAAAAGATTCAATAATATGTATAATAAAATTCCTGCCGAAATAAAACCCTCAGAAGCTTCAGCCAAGGTTTCTTATGCTAGTGCGTTTGGCCCCGATTTCTATCTTTTATTGAGAGAAAGAAGAGCCACCTCCTTAGCTCAAATGCAAGATGTGGCCATAGAAGTGGAATCCAATGTATTAGTAGCTGACAGACTGAGGAACAAGGCCGATGCAGACAGAAGAAAGGGAAGGTCGGAAGCCTCAACTTCTGGCCCATCGGCGTCCCACCCTCAAGTGGATGAGCTGACCAGGATGGTGAAGTATTTGTCTACAGATATGGAGAGAATGAAGGTGGATGGGAGGCAAGAATACAAGGGCCCCCAAAACGCCGAAAGGAAAGGAGGTTTCAGGAGGCCAAACAATATTACTTCCCTGACTGTGCAAAGGGAGAGGGGAAGAGACAGAGAAGACCAGAAGATTCAGGCCCCTTTTCAAAATAGCTTTGTGGTTGAGGGGGAAGAAGGGGAAACAGATGAACTTGATCCTAAAATCCATTGCCTCAGAGACACTCCTCCTTTTCTTCATCTCACTCAATCAACATATGAGGATCATCTCATGGACAGTCAGCTAAATGAACTGAGTGAGGGAGACAAGACTAGTGGCAGCCAAGGCAGGTATGAGCTGAGGTCTAAGAAAAAGACAGTAGCACCTGATGTCCCTGAGTAGTCTACTAGAATAGAGAAGCATGCTAATGGAGTAGCAGACAGTCACATAGGTAAGACGACCCAGCCCCTCTCTCCCACAGTCCAGAGTCATGTTCCTGAAATAAGAGAAATTCTGAAGCTTACTTCTTCTTTTAATTTCGAGCATGAAATTCAAAAGATTAGGATACCTATGCCCCTAACCGAATTGATTAAACATGAAGGGTTCAAGAAATGTTTCTCAGAGCTTTTACAGTATGAGGTCTCATGCCTTCCCACAGACTCCATCAATTTGCAAGATGAAAAGCCTGCAGTTGTCCTAGGTCCTATGG
>JASDQU010107550.1:268944-289266 GCA_032191745.1 Picea mariana
GATTTCCTTTCTACATGGGACTTTGGTTCTTCAGTCTTCTTCATCATTACCGTCCACAATTATCCATGGGACCCAGGTATATGGTTGTACATCAAGCGTTGAGGACAACGCTTTCATAAGGGGGATGGAATGTAAGGTAGCTAGAGTGGTAGCAGGGGGGCCCAGAGGGCCCATAGTGATAATAGGGGAGGTCATTCAATGTAAGGTGGACTAGGTCCATTATATTATTAAATAAGGCCCACTATGGTAGTTAGATATAATAAATGTAAGAGGACTTCTTAGAAGGTTCTACTTCTAGAAGATTCCAAACCAAAGTACGAGTTTGACTGAAGGGACACAGAACCTTGGGTGACTGGGCACGCCTCTGTTTGGTGAATTTCCTGAGTATATAGACTCAGTTTTTGTATTTTTGTAATCTATCGATGGTTGAGCAAGGCTCCCGATTGTAAAGTTTGATGAAGCACTGGTCGCTCTAGTTAATGTATAAGGCATTTGAGACTTCTTACTTTATGGATGTCAGCCTCTTTCCCATTTCTTTGTTTACTTTGTTAGAACAACTCGGAATTGGAGGATCCAGTCAAGTTGTAGCTGTTATAGGATGATGTAGGTTGGATCACTGTAGCAGTTACATTGTTTATAATCGGTTCATATGATTTTCTTAACGTTGAACGACTTGGAATTGGAGGGTCCAGTCAAGTCACTCCTCAACTCCTTGAAGCTCCAAACCAAGATGATCTTGGCTCTTAAGTTTTTCATCCCCAAGCTTCTGAAGGCCTGTCGCCTGAGGTAGTCTTGCTCACCCTTCTCACAAGTCTTCCATCTACCACCCTTTAATCCATCTACTGACGGAAGTTGGATCAAGACCTCCCTTGTTGTCTACATACCAGGCCTAGTCTCCTGAGTTAAAGTTATACCTTCTCAAGTCTTTACCCATTCGATCACCCCATTAAACAAATCATGACATAAAACTGATGGGCGTTGGGCTCTTCTCCTGCAAGTAATCCAGGGGTGACTTCTGATGCTAATAGTCGCAACAACGACCCTATTCTGACGAAACTTCATCGCAAAAACGTTCAAATTTAGTAATGACCCTTGGACCCTACCTTCCCCTTCTATGTCATATGAAATTCATCCACACATCGGGATGGCTATGCCACTGTCTATAGTAGAAATTGCATATCAGGATATACAAGAAGATATTGTTGACCCAGATGCTTCCTCCTCGCGGACGGATGAGGTGGATCATGTATTAAATCCCATACAGGTCATACAATAATCTTGTTCACATGATTTCCTTGACAATACTTTACCCTTAGACGAAGGCATCTTAGAGACCATGTTTGTTCCTAATAGGGCTTGGGACGATATGAATCATTGATCCTATTATCTCCCAGATCTTGTGAGGATTGAACAGGATGAGTTTAGGTCCACCCTGAGTGAGATGGTAGATCACGTAGTGGATTCGTTAGATATGCATGGTATTTATGTCGAAGGAAACATAGCAAACATTTCTCCTACCATCGCAATCGACATATCTCGAACCCCTAGTAAATTGAAAACGTATATATTAGTGTGGATTATTCGCCTGAGGAAATTCATATCTACACCGATCTCTTTAAGGATTTCCGAAATGCATTTTCTTGGTCGTACAAAGAGATGCCAGGGATCGACCCCAACATTGTTGAACATGAAATTAAAACTTATACAAATGCTAAAATTGTTTGACAATGTCTTAGAGTTGTTAATCTTAGGAAGACCCCCACTATTAAGGAAGAGATGGAGAAGCTGCTTAATGTTGGCTTCATCTACCTGATTCCCCTGACCAAATGGGTGTCCAACCCCGTTCTCGTATATAAGAAGAAAGAAGCCATCCATGTATGTATGGATTTTAGGGACATGAACAAATCTTGTCCTAAACATTACTTCCCCACTCCCTTTATTGACCAGATTATTGATGAGTGTGCATTAAGTGAAGTCTTTTCTTTTATGGATGGATTTCCAGGTTATAATCAAATTCAAATAAAAGTTGAGTATCAACACAAGACGATGTTTATTTGTCCTTGGGGTATCTTTGCATACCGAAAAATGCATTTCGGTCTTAAAAACGTTGGAGCAACCTTTCAACGTGCCATGACCTTTGTGTTTCACGATCTTAAGCATATTGTCAAAGCTTGTCTAGACAATCTTGTTGCTCACTCTCACAAGAGGGTAGATCACTCAGCTCACTTTTGAATAGTATTTGAAATATGTCATTGTTATCGCATTCGGTTGAACCCTCACAATTGCATCTTTTTCATATGTTTTGGTTGTCTTTTAGGATTCATAGTTTCTGATCATGGGATCATGGTGGATCCTATGAAGGTTGATGCAAAAATTCGGTTTACTCGCCTGAACAACGTTCAACAACTTTAGGTTTTAGAGAAACATAACTTCATGCATCATTTCATAGCCAACTATGCCAACATAACTAAAGGTTTCATGCATCTTTTGAAGGACACTCTATTCATATGGGATGAGCAAGCCCAAGAATCCTTCAATGCTCTTAAGAAAGCCTTGGTACTGGCACCTTTGTTGAAGCCCCTATACTACAATAGAGATTTTTTTCTTTATATTGTCGCGTCCGAAGGGACAGTCAATATGCTTGTTTTTTGGGAGGATGACGAGATCCATGAACACGATATCTACTACCTTAGCCAAAATCTAGTTGGTCCTGAACTTAAGTACTCCCATGTAGAGAAGCTAACCTTAGTCGTTGTACATGTGGTTTAGACATTACGTCACTATATCTTACTCTGCAAGACTACCATGTTTACTAATATCAATCCATTTCAATAGGTCTTTATAAGGCGTCTCATAGGGGGGAAATACAATAAGTGGATTGTTATTTTGCAAGAATTTGATCTCGATTTTTCCTCTACAAAATCCAAGAAATCGCTAGTTTTTGTGGAACTGATGTCAGACTTTCCTAGGATGGATGAGGATATTTTTCACGAAAATTCATTCACGGATGAAAATATCTTCCTTATCTCATCTTTAGACCCCTGGTATGGTGATATTTTAATATACCTACAAACCCTAAAGCTTCCCCAACATCGGTCGAGAGATGATCGAAGACAGATATGTCATTAGGTTAAGAACTACCTTATTATCGCTACGTCATCAAGCTAAGAACTACCTTATTATCAACAACACATTATATCATCGAGGGGTAGATAATATTTTACATTGTTATTTGATTCATGAGGAGGTTGAGATTGTTTTCAATGTGGGGTGGTCATTTATCCGGGCTTGTGACAACCCAAAATATATTGCGAGTCGGTTATTTTTGGCCATCAATTTTTAAGATTATGTTGAAGTGGCCAAGAAGTGCCACCCTTGCTAGGTGTTCACTCATAAAATTTTCTCACACCATGCCCCTCTTCACCCAGTCATTATCATCGATCCCTTCACTAAGTGGCAGGTCGATTTCATGGACTGCAAACCAACCTCGGTTAGGGGCACCATCATAGTATCGTGGTCGTGGATGATTTTACTAAATGGGTTGAGGCCATGCTTACCGTTAAATCCAATGGTGAGATTGCTACACTTTTCGTATTCAATCAGATTATATCTCATTTCAAAATCTTGAAAGAGATTGTCACTTATCATGGAAGTCACTTCCAGAATGAGATGATGACAGAGTTAGCATCAAAACTAGGGTTTACACACGATCATTATTCCCCCTATTATCCCCAGGAAAATGGATGAGTAGAGGCTGTGAATAAATCTCTAAAAACCATTTTGCAAAAAAATGTCAGGAAAAGTAAATCTAATTGGAATGTGATGTTCAACCCTGCACTATGAGCACATATCGAACCATGGTAAATACTTCCACCAGATTCTCACCATTTCAGCTAGTACATGGCATGGATTCGATTCTTCCTACTGACTGTGAAATCCCTTCCCTTAAGTTGGAGATCGAGCTCCTACCTAACACGACCGATCTCGAAGAATGCCTCGTACACCTAGAGCACCTCGATGAACAGCGTTGGGATGCCTCTACGGACATTGAAGAGAATAAACAACATGTTAAGGTCCAATACAATAAGTTTGTCTGTCCCCGACAATACATTGAGGGTGACTTGGTCCTTCTTTATGACCAAGCTAGAGAATTGTTGGGGGAAAGAAGTTCAACCCCATGTGGCATGGTCCTTATATCGTGTGACGTGTCCTAGAGAAAGGAGCCTACGAATTAAAATATTATGAGGGGAATGTGCTAGACAAACCTAAAAATGGGCTCTATCTTAAAAGGTATTATGCTTGATCCTTTAAGCTCAGGCATGACCTTTGTATATTAGTGTATTTCAGTGTATATACTTCTTTTTCCTTTTGCATCATTGACTTTCTTATTGAGTTTTCCCTTGGTTGGAATATGTCAATAGGATCTTTGGTGTACGTAGGATTCACAGATGGTGTCAATCATCATACGTGAAACTTGGCTTCCACCACTTGGATTATCTATTCCCCTAAGGGACAATTGGTGCCTCCGGGTGGTCTTTGTCTGGATCCGTTAAAGAATAATGTGGTTGAGTATAGCATCGTTATAGATATATTACGCGGTGCCATTTCACATGGTGTTAGATCTTTGGAAATCCACCTAGACTCCTAGTTAGTTGTATTTCATTTGAACCGAACTTACCGAGTGCGAGATCCTACTTTACTCCGATGATTCCTACGTGTATGACTTTTGGAATGATATTTTGATTTTATTGCTTATAATCACATCCCTAGAAGATCTAATCAAGTATTCGATTCATATGCTAATTACATTTTAGACTGGAATTTGTCACATAAATGAGTAAAGAAAACACACATTCATACATTCATCCATTGTAAGATATACAAGTAAAGTCGAAGACCAATTTTCTTTTATATTTCATCCTCTAAATTCCAAAAAATATGGTTCCATAGTACAAAATTGGGCTCATGCCCTCAAAATACATATACGACCAGTACATCACATAACCATGGAATCTAATCTTGTGGTGCCATATTAATGTCATGATAACACACTACAACGTTTGCATCGCCTCTGGCAGACCCTCCACCTGGATCATAGGAATATTGTGTGTCAAACAAGACAGGTTTCCCTGCACATTTTGGAGAACTCTTTTTGTGTCCTTGCCTACCATCTCATCTCCTTGTCCCCTGCGTTGATGTCATGGATACCCATCTGGTCATCACGCACCTATGTCTACGTAATAAAATAACAATTAATACATGATACCATACCAAAAATATTTGTGTTTTTGTCAACATTTATCAAATTGAAAAACAAAAAACAAATGAAATATATAAAAATCAACTCTCACCAATCTCTCCATAGGCGGATCTTGGGGGAAATGACATGTCACAGTCCCCTCAGTAGTCAATCCCCTCATAAGGATAGTCATTGAGGGCTATGAATTGTCGTCACCACTAGTGAAAAAAATCATCGTTGTAGGGGATTGGCTCCCTACCACCTCCCAACCACCTCATCACCTCAATCCATCATGACATGGATGGATCACGTATTTCATGTAGAGTGATCTCTACTCTAGGGCTCAAATCAAGAACCCTCTCAAAAAAAAAACTACACAATATAGATGCAAACCTGAAGTTCCTCATTCTCCCAAGTTTGCAGTATGTTAACTGGCGCTTCATGTTAGCCAGTAGTGAGGTGCACCAATCATAAACTATGGGTCTCAAACATTCCACTGCATAGAACATGAGTAGCCTCGACATCTGGTGCAATGAGGTTGACCCTGATATCTATGTGAGTACTGAGACAACGATATTTAGACTCATTTTCTTAATCTCCCTGATAGGGAGTTGGATCCCTACTTTCGCTATGCCTGCAACATAGTAGGTGGAAATATACTCCTCCATAGTCATCCCACCTCCAACCCCTTAGGCCTTGATATTTACCATCTTGCCTTGGCGAAACAATACTGTGATAAAGTATATATCATCCACTTTAATTTTTAATGGTTTCCCATCGATATTGAACGCCTTAGTTTCCATATCCCAATAGTTTATCAATATCTGGAGCAACCTCACTTGATCCCTCATTCCTTTTATGGCCCAAAATTTTTAGAGCCCACATATTTGAAAAGATTGTTGGGATCTCATATCTCTTTCCACTGGAGAATCAACCTCCTCGCGCTCCCTTTTTCTCCATTCGATAACCATCATGCAAAGGAAACATCAAATTTTGAGTCAACTTTAATTAAAAACATTGTGTGTGGAGTTGCATGTGATCTACCCTTATGATAGTCGCGTATAGGGCTTAATTTACACATGAAGTCTTCTCTTTTCGCACGTACATCGGGTCATGTATGTGACCTGATAAACCATATCCCGTGTACACCCTAGTTTCTAAGTTACGACCTCTTAAACTTAAAATTTGAACACAAAAACTAATTATTAAACCATGGAAATTGAAGAGAATATGATAGACACTTACTTGGTCCAGACGATTTTTTTTTTTTTTATCGTAGCTCCTGAAATTGTCACTAGAAGATCAAGGGTAAAATGGCGTCAAAAGCACTATGTGGGTGACTTTATGGTAAAAAACTCTTATTTTTACTATTAGTAGATCATTTTTACCCACTTTATATAGTTTCACCCTATCTTTCCTATTTTTGACCATGTGGACTAATACTGCAATGAAAGACCTGGTTTGAAGTGGTTTTGTCCAGGGTTTTTACAGATTTTCAGCGTGTTGTCACTCATTTGTGCCTCCAAAAGGTATATTACATTACTCACATATAGAATAGGCTCTCACCCCACTTTCCATTCTTGCATTGTCCTATGACTATGATTCACATGCCATAGGTATGAACCCATTTCTTAGTGACACAGAACCTTTCTGATGTTACTAGAAGTGTCATTATTAAGTGGTAGAGACTTACCAAACATGGATACCCTAGTTAGAACACTTTTTTTCATTTGGTGCCCATGAATAAGTTACTTCATAGGTCCAGGAGCTCCTTATAGTCCCAATATGTCTTTGCATTTGAGCCCCATTTTCTTACTCAATATAATTCTGACCACTACCTATGGGACTCTCGTTGAGTCTTGGTTAAGCTCTTTTCCAACTCTCGAAAAAATGAAAAGATTTTTTAGTGAACTTGTCTCTTTTACACTCGTTAAATGTCTTTGAAAGGAAGTCTATTTTGAAATAATTTTAACACTTTTCCGGACCAAGTAGACTACTTACGAAAAATGAATACTCTAGTCACCATTGGCTAGAAGAGTTCTTCTGGGTATTATTTTATACTTTATTGGGCCCAGGGGACTAATATCTACAAAAAATGAAACTTGATGGGTTAAGTTGTAATTGCATCCCATTATCCTACTTGCATTGTTTAGCCTAATTTTGTTTCCTGCTTTCTCGTTATAAGCCTCTTGCCCCAACAATTCTTAGCATTAGTCGAGCAGTGCATTTCATATATACTTTGTAGCTTGACACCCTTTACCCGTCGAAGAAACATCCTCCCGAGTGTCCATGTCCCGCATGTGGTCCCTTGCATTGAGCATAGGTATTTTCCACTGCTTAGAACCAATTTCTTATTTGTAACACTCGTTTCCTCTCTTGTATCATATCATTTCTTTTACTATGAAAAAACAAAAAAAAAAACGGATGAGAAAAAAATATTATCTCATATCAGCAACAATCGTGTCACCTTTGAATAGAGAAAAAACTCTTTAGTCCATTTCATCCAAGGTTTGGATTTAGCATGACCTTAGGAAGTTGTACTCATTACTTAGAGTTTTCTCCTCTGATTGGTTATTCTTTCAGTCCCTATGGATATTTTGTTGATGCCTCCTACGTCGCAAACTTTTGTCAATGAACAATGTTAAGTCTATGTTGCCTGATTTATTCATTTGTTTCATTCTCTTGTTCAAAGGAAGTATAAGCCTATGTTGGTCATTCCTCAAAACTCTTGACTTTGCATATCAGTCATCCCCTTACAAGTGAATCTCAGAATCACATGAAATTGTTGTCCTACTTTTAACCTTGGGCCGACTTTTATCATTGGTAGGTGACCTTGAACCTAGCAGATGACATCTCCTCATTGGTCGCTGACTGAGGGGTTTCCCTTGTGTTCGTCGGTAAGAAATCTATTCACAAAGTGGAATTTGTGTAGTGTATTGGATTCCATTAGCCCTATTGGTGGTTTTCTCACCTTTGTCGACAATTTTCCTCATTGGTTGTTATTCAGAGGGTCTCTCTCATGTACTAATTTCATTTGGTGCATGCGAAAGACACACATGGTCGTTGGTTCGTGAACATCCTATTTGTTTGATCTCCTCCTAATCATCAAGATATTTCTTTATACCTCACACTGGATGATTAGATATGCCTTAATGCTCTCCTTTCAGTGGGTCTTCCATCAAATTCAACTCATCTATTATGCAATCGAGATCTAGAGTCCTATGAGTACCTAGAGGCTTTCGGTCATCAATGGCAGGTTCTCCCACCATCGATAGTTGGGAATACATAAATATCTCTTGATCGATGGATTCTTCAAGTGTTAGACCTAAACATCCTTATTCACACTTGTTGAATGTACTCGATACCTTGACACCTACTTTCATTATCGGTGGGTTGTCTCGTGTTTGTTAATGGTGTACCTTAATGATCGATAATCAAACAAAGCCTCATTATGTTTGACTTCAACTCCTTTGTTCAGATAATGTACACTTTCACTTTCGACGGATAGTGTAGAAGACCTCCAATTTACAGTAGCAGCACCCCATATTTGTTGTTGTCTTTCATTAGACCAATACCTATATGACTTCAGTGATCATGGAAGATCAAATTGTACCCCTTTGTATCCAGATATCTTCGATTGATTTTGAGACTGGACTCTATTGTGTCTTGTTCATGACTATGACAGCCTATGGCATATGTCCACTTTGTATTGCCTAGTCATGTGCATGAACAACGATTTGATATTAATCCACATGGATCTACAGTGTAATTCAAATAGGCATCCATGTGTACAGATTCAATATGAATTTTAATATTCTCATGACTAACTAATACTTCCAGTTGATTCTTCATTACTCCACTTCTGGGAATTATAATGTATTTTGACCATCGCAGATACTCCTCTGACCTCACACATTAAGAGGCATCTGTTATAGAAAATTTCGCCTCACTCCATGGATCTTTCTTTGATGTCCTTCCATTTCCCTTTGCAGACATAAATTCCCCTTGTTTCTCACTCCAAAGTAAAAAATACATATTTTTGTCCATATATGTGAGTCACGATTAGACAACTCACATATATGCAGGTTTCTCCATTAAAGCCTGCGTACATCAGGTTTTGTGCTAAAAAATTAAAAAATATGTCGGGTTTCCTTGCCATGTCACGAGATCCATGATCCTTGACCTTACATATAATGTAAATTCTCCGACCCAACTCTTCAATTCCATTTGGAGGCTATAAATTGAGCCATATGCAAGACTTGAGGACAATTCATCATTAAGAGCAAAGACACTCTGGAGAAATTTCACCTCATATTGAGTCTGCATCTCTTTGTCCTTGAAAGTCTGAACTTCTTGTGTTTAGCCCCCAAGCTCTTCATATCTTGATATGGAGAACCTCATTGACTCCTACTACTTGTGAGCTTGCCTTTGTAGAGGATTGAAGTGGTGAAGGCCCATCTAGAGGGACATAGTTTCCCAGTTCTGATACGTGTCATTACAGAAGTTTGTCACCTATGTACTTTTGTTCATTACATTAATAGAAATACTCTTTTCTCATCCAATTTTATATCGCATATACTAGTATTACTTTCCATGGGAATATTTGTTATGTATGTTAATGGATTATGCTAAAATTATATATCATTTCCACATGCTTGTGTATCTTGGTTGTTGAGGACAAGTTGCAGGTATAAAGTTTTGGGTCGTGTGCTCAAAAGTGGTCTTCTATTAGGGACCTAACCCCTCACGTAGGTAGAATAATATATTCCAATGTAATAAAGGTCAATATTAATAAGGCCTGGCAATAAGGAATAATAATTCCAATGTAAGAATACCTAATAGAAGCTTTGGCTTCTAGAAGGATGTTCCTCTAGATGGTTCTTTTGATAGACATATTTAGTATAAATAGGAGTCGAGGGTGTGAAATTTTTGTCTTGGATATTATTATAATAGAGCTCTGTTGTGCTAGAGGTTACCCCCTCGAAGAGGCAAGTGAACATTTCTCTCAGTAATCAAAGTGCTCTTTCTAGTTTTATTCTGGTATCATTTTGGTATTATTGTGGTGTTTTCTGGTTATATTGTTGTTCATCTGCCATTTCTAGCTATTTATTTATGTTCTTCATACTTTTTTATATCTGGAATATTACAAGTGGTATCAGAGCACCTTCCTCAGTAGAAAATTGTGGGTTATTTTTTTTCAGGGTAGAGATGTATTCCGACGTCTTTAAGCTAAAAATATCTGTCGTTATGTGCATAACCCGCGGTCATGGATTCATACACGCAGGAAATATAAGTGATACTTAAGTGCACATATGTTGGCCACCCTTGTAACCCCTGTTGGTACCCCTTCGAGTGGTAGTGCATCAGACAACACTTATAGATAGATTGGCCTAGATTTCTTGAAGCCCTCCATAGATAAACCAATCGGTCGCCTAACTACTATAGTGCCATCGACAACATCACTCGATAATATACTCTATAGTACCTGTGTAGTTGGGTAGTACGGCTAAGGGCATGATCTAGCCTCCTTAGTTGGTTCCCTGAGATATTGGGCTGAGTACTACTGTTGGACCCCACATGTATATCAAAGAGCTATATCGAAGGGAAAACCCTTGTCTGTAGAACCCTTGAATACCTAACCTTTGGGGACATAAACAAAAACAGAATAGACAAGATCTATTGTCATGCAACTGTGTCTCATGCATTTGAGTTTCCAAATTACTACACATTTCTTCCTAATTAAGCATTTGGGAATTTCATCACTGCAGTATTCTTTAGATCAGAGTATAACTCCGCAGGTGTAAAAAAAAAAGGAGTATGGATCTTGTTGGAAGCATTATTTGATATATATTCCATTGGATTTCTCTCTTCACCCCTATCACATTCATACCTATCATTTTTTAGCAAATGTTTTGACCCCACCCACCCCTTATCAGTTCCCTCATCATCATGGCCCATACCTATAGCCAAGACTTGGAAGCTTGCTTCAATACCTTGCACTCTAATTTCACAGAGACCCAACAAGAAGTGAGATAGATCAGTGTCGATATTGCCACCATCAATAAAACCATGCATTCCTCCATCGTTGCCTCAATCAAGGAACTCAAATAAGACATTACTACCCAAGTTGAATTTGTCACTATGATGATCTTCACCAAGATGCATATCCTTGCAAATCCTCCCTTATCTGACCCACCTTTGCATATCGAAGGTGAAACTTCCTCTCATTCCCATAATTTTCAGCCCCATCACTTTTAGTGTGACCTACGCCTTCCACTTGTGGATGTGACCAAATTTGATGGCTCAGATCCCACTGGTTGGGTAACTGAAATGGAACATTATTTCTCTTTGTACAACATTATGGATGAGTTGGCCAAACTATGGTATGGTGTTCTCCATGTACATCAAGAACATTGGCAATGGTGGCAATGGAGAAAAATTTCCCACCAAGGGTATGTTTATTGGACACACTTTGTGGCAGAGATTTATGAATGCTTTGACAATGACACCAACCATTTAGGTCATTTCAAAAAGTTGAAACAATCTAGCACAGTGGAAGACTTTATAGATTCTTTTGAGCGACTCGCTTTTCTTACAGAGGGAATGTATGATGCTTTTTTCTGAGAATGTTTTATCAGTGGCCTCAAGGATGATATATGTGCCCATGTCCTCATGGCTCGGACTCAAAGTTGAGTGGAGGATACTAAAAGAGCTAAGGAAGAACAACGGGTTGTCTCTTCTCAAAACCAAAAACCCTCCTTTATTCCTCACACTAAACCAGTAAATCCCACTCCTCTTTCTACTCCAATAAAGATCCAAAACTTGACCAGGGCCGAAATGGATGAATGCCAACTCAAAGGCCTTTGTTATAATTATGATGACAAATATTTTCCGGGATACAAGTGTAAGGAACAAAATATTTTTATGGTCATCTCGAAGGATATTTTAGAAGAGGATGTTGAGGCTCCCCTTGTGTCCGTGTCACCTGAACCCACTAACATAACCCCTCTCTCATACCCTCCTGAGGTAGAACCGATCATTTCTCTAAATGCTCTCACTGGCTTCTTTGTTCCCCAAAACCTCAAGATAATTGGTTACATCAAGCATAGGAAGGTCATCATTCTTGTTGATAATGGAAGCACCCATAATTTTATTCATCACCGCATTGCCTAAGAAACTAATTTCTATATCCGTGCACTCAATAATTTCCAAATCATGATTGCCAATGATGGGTCCATGAAATGTGGAGGGCATTGTGAAAATGTGCATCTCCAAATTGGTGACTAACACCTGAAATCTCATATGTTTGCTATCGACATGGGTGGTTGTGACATTTTTTTGGGTGCATAATGGCTAAGGACTTTGGGACCCATTCTCATAGATTTTAAGAAATTAACGATGCAATTTTTATGTCCCCCACCTCTTGATGAAGAGGTTTGGGAAGACTTAGTGGTCTAGTCATCCCCACAAGACCATAGTCTCATGCAGCATGGGGAAAAGTCAGCTAACTCAATGTTATATTTTGAAGTTGACTTGGAAAAAGGGAAAAAGGGTAAAAAGTAACTCAATGAAGAATTAGAACGTCGGAGGTTGAGTTAGGAGTTGAACCTAGTGGTTAAAATAAATCAACAGGGAAATAGAATGGAAGTATAAAAGAAAGGCTAGGGCACACCTTTCATTCATCTTGGATATTATTGCATTTGCTTGTTGATCTCTTGAGCACGTAGTTTTGAGGATTTTGAGATTACAAACCCTAGAGAACAACTCAGTGGTGAAATATTCCACTCACCTTGTTCCAAGATTGGTCTCGGGGATGAAATACTCCACCCACACCATTCTACAATCATCATAGGTTCCATCATCAATCCAAGAGGGCAGTAGGGTCGTACCCTTGAGGGTTTTCCAGTAGGGGCACATCATTTCATGAAGAGGAGCTTGATCAAGCATTGTGATAGGGTCTAGAGATATTCTAGCATTTGGGTTTTTATTGCAAGGCCTTGTTAGTCAATTTGAGAGCATTGTGGAAGAGTTACTTCGGCTAGATTATTATCTACATCTTTGGGATGACTTTGAGAGAAGGAGGGTGCAATTGTGATTTAGTTATTGTTAGTTTGAGGGCTTACACCTCAGATATGGCCTTGAGACTTCTCCCAAGGGATTGTGGCAGCCCAAACTATCTTTCTAGGGAGTTTCAAGAGATTTGGGGACTTCCTTCATCAGGGCTAAATTATTGGGCACTTCAAGGTTTCAGGAGGGTGCAGTTTTGATTAGGGTTTCATAGCTTTGGAGGGGTAATAATTGGCATTTGGACTTCATACTTCAGGGAGGGGTTTCTCTTACCTGGATCTATCTTTTAGTAAAGTTTGGCATCATTTGGAGATCTCCTTCAGCTAGTTTGAAACCTTGGTCTTCTCATCTACTCAGCAGGACGTGGCAGAAGCTAGGGGGGTGGACATAACCCTAGATATTTTTGAATTTGGTCTTCATTATATATTCAACCTTTGGAGGCTTATTTTGTATTGCCAAGAGAATTTTTCAGAAGCTCATATACTCTATCATGGATCCATCTAATGTTATTCCAGATATGCATCCATATTGTATCAGGTTCTTGCTTTTCATAATAATAGAGGTCAGATCTATGCTTTTGGGTTCCATATCTTGTGTACGGGTAAGATCTTATGTTTGCATTCAGTTTATCTTTAGATCTGTTCTTAATAACTAAACATAACCCCAAGTTCGAAACTTGAGAGGCCAACCTACACACAGATACAAACAAACAAGTAAATCAATGGTCAGTTAGTGTTCCAAACGAAAAAATTGGCTTGGGAACATTACAGTGGAATCATATCTCTAATCCTCCCATCCTGTCAGGATTAGTGCATGCAGAAATTTAGTATCATTTATATGGGCCAAAGGAAGAAACAGAAAAGAGAGACAAAATCCGAGATGGAGGGGTCAGGTAATGACAATGAGCCACAGGGCTTGGAAATATTAGCACAGGAGTTCTATAAATCCATAAACCAGACAGAAAGTAAATTGGTCACCCAATTACAGGAGAACTAGGAGGAAAACCATAGGGGCCAGGCTGAGATAACTAAGACCTTAAGGAACGTAGATGAAAACTAGACAAGGATAGAAGAAATTTTGATCGCAATGAATCACAAGGGGAAAGGTCCAGAATCATATTCCAATAAAGAAACTAGTGGATCTCATGGAGGAAACAAGTATCATCAGGAACACATTCCCTATCATTACTTTGAGGGAATCCAGGGAGGGGGAGCACCACAGGGACTGTCAAGTAGCAGGACCACTCCAAGATTGTACTTACCCACATTCACAGATGAGCCCACACAACCTGACCACATTGATGATTTTAATGAGTTGTTTGAGGAATATTCCAGGGAGTACAACACACTAAGTTTGACAGTTTAGAGGCAGATGACCCTAGATCAATACTCTGGAATCAAATTCAAAAACAAACCTAGGCTGTACTACATGAGCAACTATGAGTTTGAGTGTAGGGATAGGAAAATGGATATCTCCTACTTTGATGGATCAACCAAGATGACTGCACAGGCATGGGTACATAAGCTAAACACTTACCTATAGCTTAACCCTATGAGGGAGATGGAGGCCATCAAGTTTGCCACCATGTACTTGGATGGAAAATCTCATGATTGGTGGTATCATGGATTGAACACACTTGGCCACAATCAGATAGTGGCATACACAGAGTTTACTCAGAGACTCATTTACATGTTTTCCCAGGGGGATCCTGAGATACATTTACGGGAGCTCACACAGCTCAGACGAACAGGAGCACCAGAGGTGTATATTGAGGAATTCCAGAGGCTAGTAGTCATGGTGTAGGACATGTCATAGTCTAGACTCGTGATGCTCTTCACTGAGGGTTTGATGGAACCCTTGAAGGGTTAGGTAAAGAATTTTAATCCTACCAACCTATAGGATGCTATTTGGAGGATGAGAGACCTAGGTCCAGCTGCAAAACCAAAATTTGTGCCTAGACCACCTCTAAATATCAAAGGAAGAGACCAGAGACCTTCGTTGAACCCAGGAGGAGGGGACCCAAGGGGGTTAGAAAGGGGACGAGGTAGGATGGACGAGAATACTAGAAGAGAACCAGGAAGGAAACAACTATGCTACACATGTAAAGAGCCCTGGAACCCATCCCACAAGTGCATGGATCATGGCCAAGTTCATTACATAGATGTGACCTTAGACAATGAAGAGGATGAGGATTTCAGCCACATCCAAAACATGGAGGCAGACATCACCGAAACTGCAGAGGAGGAGGCTACAAGTCACGAAAGTATGGTAGAGGAGAGAGCTACCTTGGCATCCATCAGTGGGGTTCTCAAGTACAACACCTTCAGGATGAGAGGAGTCTTGCAGGGACAGAAGGTGTCAGTGCTAATTGATGGGGGAGCCTCCCAAAACTTCATTGACTCAGCATTGTTACAGAGGAGGCATATACCCATAGTTGAGTTTGAAGGATTCAAGGTGGAGGTAGCAGGAGGAAGCACCATACCATGTAACAGGTACATTCCGGGGATGAAGCTTACACTGGGAAGGCATGACTTAGTGCAGGACATTTATGTGATGGACCTTCCAGACACAAACATAATCCTTGGGGTACAGTGGCTCAGTATGTTGGGGCCTATCACCACCAACTACAAGACCATGGAGATGTCTTTTATAGAGGAGAGTGGAAGAAAGGTAGTCCTCAGAGGCATGATAGGTAACTCAGCCAAGGTAGTCATGACAAAGAGGATGGAGGCCATTTTTAGGAGAGAAGATATCATGTATGTTGTTGAGTGCAAGATTTCAGCACGTGTGGACAAAAAGGGGAAGATTAACTATGCACCAAAGATTCAAAGGATCATTGAAAACAATAGTAAGGTGTTTGGACCTATCCCACTAGGTGTGCCATCAGACAGGGGATTTGAGCATATCATTGAGTTGGAGGAAGGAGAAAAACCAGTCATCACCATGCCTTACAGACACTTGAAGAAGTACAAGGAAGAAATAGAAAATGAAATCAAAGATCTCTTGGATATGGGGCACATCAAACCAAGTTCCAACCCTTTTTCCTCTTCAGTGGTGTTGGTCAAGAAGAAGGATGGAACCATGCGCATGTGCATCGACTTCAGGGCACTAAACAAGAATACAATCAATAATAGGTATCCCATTCCAAGGATTGATGAGCTATTAGACAAGCTCCATGGGGATGTTTATTTCACCAAGATTGACCTGTGCTTTGGTTACCATCAAATGAAAATGAGGGAGGAGGACATCCCAAAAATTGCTTTCAGGTGTCACTACGGCCACTGTGAGTTCTTAGTGATGCCATTTGGTTTAACCAATGCCCCAGCCACATTCTAGTCATGTATGAACCATGTCTTAAAAAAACAGTTGAGGAAGAATCTTCCTGTATTCTTTGATGACTTGCTAATCTATAGCAAGACATGGGAGGAACACCTTCAACATGTGGAATAGATCTTGACTATCTTGGAGGATCAATCATTGTATGCCAAGGAGTCCAAATGTGAATTTGGAATGACAGATGTCCTCTAATTGGGACACATTATTGGATTTAAAGGATAAAAGGTACATCGGGAGAAGATTCAGGCCATAGTTGAGTGGCCCACACCTAAAACCCTTATAGAGTTGATAGGATTTCTGGTCATTTGCAGCTATTACAGGATATTCGTCAAAGGGTTCTCCGAACTTTGTGCACCCTTGACCGATCTAACGAAGAAAGGGGCCTTCAAATGGATTGAGAAGCCCAATCCACATTCGACAAAATGAAGAAAGTAATGAGCATATGCCTCGTGTTGTCATTACCAGATTTCGGCCAACCTTTCACCTTGGAGTGTGATGCCTTTGGAGAAGGCATTGGGGCTGTACTGATGTGAAATAGGCACCCTCTTGCCTATGAGAGCCAAAACTTAGGGGTCCTGGGTTACTTTACACCATCTATGACAAAGATATGTTGGCCATCATGCATGCTTTGGCCAAATTCCGTCAATACTTGGTTGGTGCTAGATTTGTGGTGAAATCAGATCACAACATCCTTAAGTACTTCTTGGAGTATAAAGACATGAATGAAAGATAGTAGAAGTGAGTTATAAAGATACAAGCCTATGACTTTGACATTGAATTTTTCAAAGGGAAAAACAACATGGTGGAAGATTCATTGTCCAGGAGGCCATCAGTCTATGCCATGACATATTTATCAGTTGACTGGAAGGACCACCTTCTAATGGAATACTTCAAAAATCAGTTCACTTTTCAGGTGATGGATGGGAAACTAGAGAATGATAACTTCAGGTTCATCGATGACATCATCTATTACAAGGGTCGAATCTTCTTGGTTCTTGAATCAACCTTCAAGGCCAAGATACTACAAGCTTTTCATGACTCACCAGTGGCAGGGCACCAAGGGATTGGCAAAACATATAGGAAAGTAAGGGAGAGGTTCTCATGGAAGGGCCTTAAAGAGGATGTAATGAATCACGTCAAGGAGTGTACTACTTGTTAGGAGAATAAGGATGAGCACACTCATCTAGTAGGACTATTGAAAACTTTACCTATCCCACATCACAAATGGGAGAGTATCTGTTACACATCATAAATACTCACTTTGATAGTGTCACAAGTGTCGTCATTACAAAGGCCGCAAGTGTCGCATTTTTCTCACAAGTGTCGCAAGTGTTAGGGAAGCATACTTCCATGATGCCTATGTCATGATTGTAAATGACATGAGAAGGACACTTGAAACACCTAAAACATTTTCTTTGGAAGAAGAGGAAAGGTTAGTTGGGCTCATGAATCTTTTGCCATCTGAAAACACTAAAAAACCTAAGTTTTTGAAGGAGAGTGCTCCACTATACCTTTTCTGGGAGTGTTGGCACTCCCCCTTACACTATCTGGGAGTGCTATAAATCTTCCTTGGCCCTTCTGGAGGAGTGCTAGTGTCTTTAGGAGTGTTGGATCCCCCCTTAAGCCTATTGGGCAGTGCTACAGCACTCTGATGGCCCTTTTGAGGGAGCGCTACCTATTTTAGGCAGCAATTGAGTTGTTGAGATGAATGGGGGAAGGATCCTTTCATTCTTAGAAGGTAGTTGGATTCGAATCCCTGGTCCAGCCATGATCTTAGGGAAGATCCTCAGCTGTAGGAGGAAAATACTCAACTTCCCCAAGGATATTTCAAGTGGCTAAAGCCTCCCCAAGGCTATATAAGCAAGCTTTCTCATGGTGAAAGAGGACTGAAAAGGGAGAATCACACCAAACTTATAATCTTATAAGTGGTGCTAGAAAAAAGATATTTTGGAAGCAAGAGACCTATGATCTCATAGGGAGCAATCAGTGAAGTTATCATCATTCGGATCGTGGATCTTTTGAGCAAGGGGTAGACAAGGAGGACTTGATGAAACTGCTACAATTCATCTATGGTTGTAAACAATGTTTTGTCCTCATTAATATAATTTGCTTGGCCTGTTTCTTTCTAATCCGTGTTCAATATCACATGAATTTGTCTCTTTAGTAGATAGACCTATTTCGGACAAATCTTGATAGAGTAGGAATTAGTCGTACTTTGTTTGTCTACGGGACTTATCGAGGAGTGAAAAATTGGAGCTCAACTCGGAGCATGCAGGGACAAACACTGGTAAAAGGTACCTCTTTTCTCCTTCCTCCTCACACACTAGTCCACCTATATCTGAAAGGAAGTCAGTGACCATGATAAACACTTTCTATCTTAGAGTTAAGAGTCTAGCTCTTTGAGGAGATCTACCTGCCCGCAGGGATATTTTCCTTCAACAGTATCTCCATGGACTTCATCACAGGGTTGCCGAGGGAGAAGGGTAAGAATTGTATCTTTATAGTGGTGGATAGTTTGACTTAATTTGCACACTTCTTCTCCATTGCTACAGACTTCAGTGCAGCACAAGTGGCTGAAAAATTCTTCATAGAGATCTTCAGACTACATGGTCTACCCAAAAACATTGTTAGTGATAGGGATAGATGATTCATGAGCACCTTTTGGCAAGAATTATTCAGGTTGGTTGGTAAGGCCTTGACACCAAGAACTAGCTATCACCCTCAGATCGATGGGTAGACCGAAATAGTCAACAAATGGGTAGAAGTATATCTCAGTAATTATGTAGCAGGGCAGCAGAAAGCATGGGTTAGGTGGATACACTTGGAGGAATATTGTTACAACACCACCCATCAAATGTCCATAGGCATGACCCCATTCAAGGCATTGTACAATTATGACCCACTCTCTTTTGTAGAGATTACTTTTGGTGACAGTAGAGCCCTGATGGTACAGGATTGGGTACATCAGAGTTAGGACATCCCTAGGGAGTTGAAGGATCACCTACAGAGGGCACAGAATTATCATAAGGTCCAAATAGACAAACATAGGGTAGAGCGTATTTTTGAGGTTGGTGAATTAGTCTACCCAAGGCTCCAACTGTACAGACAGGCTTCTATCAAAAGAAGTGGAGTAGAAAAGCTCCAACCCCGTTTCTTTGTGCCCTACAGGATCATCAGAAAGGTAGGGGATGTGGCTTATGAGTTGGAGCTCCCACAGGGTAGAAGGATATACAATTTCTTCCATGTGTCATGCATGAAGAGGGCCATCGGCCAACACATCACCCCACTTGAGGTGCTACCACCTCTAGATGAAGAGGGGCAATTCGTACTAGTACCAGAGGAAATATTGGAGGTTCAGGAGAAAAAAATCCATAGGAGAAGCATCTGATAATACTTAATCAAATGGAAGGATATGCCTATTGAAGATGCCATGTGGGAGAATGAACAGGTGATACGGGAAACAGGTTCAAAATTGCTTGTGGGAAAGCAATTTCTAGCAGGGGATACTGTAATGTCCCCCACCTCTTGATGAAGAGGTTTGTGAAGAATTAGTGGTCTAGTCATCCCCACTAGACCATATTCTCATGCAACATGCGGTAAAGTCAGCTAACTCAATGTTATATTTTGAACTTTACTTGGAGAAAGGGTAAAAAGTAACTCAATGAAGAATTAGAATGTTG